>DWNE01000015.1:0-52722 GCA_018249875.1 Cecropterus toxeus
GTGTGGCGGTGGTACTTCCCCGGTCGAACTATGTACATTGGTTCTACCACCTGACTTATTACATTACATTACTTATTAATTAGGTTAGGTTAGGTTACTTTACTTTATAGATAGTTCTAAAAACAGCTTTAAATTAGAAATTCTTTAACATATTCTATTAATACATACATCGGTTTAATACTTGTGTTTATTATAAGGAGTGCAAAGAAAGGTAGTAATAAAAAAAATCTTGATTAGTACCACTTTTGTTCCTAATTGTCTTATTTTTTTAAACATTAGTGGTGAACAGCAACTCTTTTTTGTAGTAACACATTTTTTATAGTAAGAATGTAAAATAATAGCCAAAGAAAAGTAACACTCACTATTACAATAATAATAATAAAATATAAAATAAATCACGATTAGAAATAAAACACGTAAAGAAAAAAGTCAATACAATTTCAACGATTTATTTTATTAGCTTTTCTTATGTTTATGGTTATCTAATTTTATAGATTTGATCGGAAATTCATTTGTTTATTGTAAATATATAAACACAGACGCATGATTACCGCTTACGTGTGACGTACATTAATTGATTTAGTCGAAAATCAAAATACAATAATAAGTATGGGTTCGGTTAATTAGATGAATTTAGATATTTAGGTACTAGCTGTGCCACGCGGTTACACCCGCTACTACATACGAAAGAACAAACAAACATATATGTTATATAGCCTATAGCCTTCCTCAATAAGTGTACTATTCAACACAAAAAGATTTTTTCAATTCAAACCAGTAGTTCCTGAGATTAGCGCGCTCAACCAAATAAACTGTTTTATAATATTAGTATAGATTTAACTTATATAAACAAAATGTGATCAAGTAACACAGTTGCTTTTAAAGTGGGTATATTTAAAGTTCGTGGTAGCCCTAAAGGTTGATATAGGGCAATTTGCGGTGCAGGGCCGTTGAAAACGCCGTGACATTAACGCAGGATCTCCACTCCGGGACGTTCGAATTGTTTTCGATTGCGCACGCGTCACGCGGCCGGGTGCGTGACGCGCTTGCTCAATTTTGAGTAATTTTTGTGTCATGGATAGGTACCTACGTTCCTTTTGCAGTCCACATATTTTCATACTGAACCCAGCGGTAAAGTGGCTGGATGGTTTGATGGAAGGTAATCAAGTCTAGATATTAGCAATTGTAGGAAAGTATTCAATGCATCGCCTGCTTTAAGAAAGAGTTCTAGATAGGGCATAATTTTTTTATAGTTTCATGCATTATACAACTCGTCCTTCGGTCTGGTGTCTCCACACTAATTGTATTTAATTTGCATTGCAAATATTCTTTCCTTTCTTACGGCTTAGAAAATAATTCAGTGTCACAAGTCCGAAATAAAGCAGTTTTTTTTCTGGACGGTTCTAAAATCATTAACTAACAATCATGTGATGGTAGTGTCACTGTCGCCGTTTGTAAGCAACTTTATATCAAACAGGGGTTATATCTGAAGTAGGTCACAGACGCGTTGCTCCTCCCGAGGACTAAGATGATCGCCTCGTGAAAGCAAAGTGAAATTGAAACCACACCCTTTCACCGAAACGCAAGAACTACTTCCCCCAAATATGTGTGGCGGTTGTACCTCCCCAATCGAAATATTGAGTATGTTTCGATTGGGGATATTCTACGATACAAAACTTCGTACAAAACTACTAATTTCTGTGACCTACAGATCGGTTATTTATTAAAAAAAGGTGTATCTAATATTAATACGCAAATTAAGGCGATGAGACATAACTTACGTAGTTACGCCAATTTCCATCCCATCACACAAGTAAAACGACACCCAAAGGCAACTTACTTAACAAAGCTCGTAATAAAACAAGATGTAACCGTCACAACAACCCAAAGATCTATCCGAAGGATTTGCCCTACAATTTCTCAGTTTATGACATATTAGTGAGACGTCAATGGCGACGTTTATGCCTCGTAAACCGACCTCTGCTCACTTGTTGAGTTTATGGCGACATCCGAGCGATGCCGGGACAGAGTGAGATGTTCGTTGTTCATTTGGGATTTTGTTCATCGGCATAAAGCGACGATCGACACGAATATGCACGGCGATACTTGCCGAGCATAGGTCCGAATTTAAATATCGTTTGGGATTTTTTTTATTTCGTCTAGTTAGTAATCAAGCATATAGTCCACCTGATGCTTCGATCAAAAGACCTGATGGTAAGTGGCTATTTCCTTTCATTAACGTTTGTAATCGACTCCAGATGAGATCAGAGTCTTACCTAAGAACGGCTACACATTCATTTTTACCTCTGTTGAAACACGTCAGGAATACGTGGCAGTGGTGCTTGAACCACTAAGGGTTCAACCTTTGTGTTCAGTACTTGCTAAGATGCGCGTATTTATTAACGTGAATCAAAGAATTAAGCGCCTGTATTCGTTAGTTGCGTCACACATTCGTCATTGTTCGGCTAGTTATTCGGCTAATTGTTCGTCATTTAGATTTCATTCGATATTCGATATTCAGATGCCAATGTTCCAATATCCATCATAACACAAAAGTGCTATTATAATTTTCTGCCTACGATTTCCATGTCGTACTGCATAGACAGCAATAAGTTTAATTAGACATCTATTACGGTCATTTGGTTAACCGCAATTAACATTAAGTTCCAGCCATATTTGCATTTCACTCTTGATTCTCGTAACAAATCGATTGGAGGCTCGATTTAAATCGATCGTCTCATACATCGTAATTAGCGCATACCCGTACCTCACCTCTGTAAGACAAATGCGCCTGGTACGTGGTTCTGAGACACCTCCTTGTAACTTATGCGCGCCGGGGCGGGGTTAATAGCTAATATCGCCGCCTAATGACCGCACTCGTCTCGTAATGCCCCGCGCGGGACCCGAAACTGCGACCACCTCGCGCGTATGCTCGCCTGGTAATTTACAAACGATTGCACTATTATGTTCAATCGTCTGTTTGCGTGTTTGGGCGTTTTAATTATCTTATCTAGCAACAATTACGCAAAGGTTGTGTAGATCAAGAAAAATCCCCATTAGTTCTTGTCATTCTTGATTATCTTTTGTATCTACATGTCTCCACTGCTTCTAAGATTTCTTAATACATTTTACAAGACTATACGCTAATATAAACCAAACCATGGAATACAATTTGAAATGAAAAATTTTGTTACACATTTTTTAAATTAGATTTTTATAATGATTAAATAGAATACCATTTTCGTTTGTATAAAAACTTTTACTTATTCGTTCAAAGTCGTTCAACACATTGCTAATACATACAAGAGCAAAGCAACAAATGAGTTGATCTATTAATAAAAAACTATATCAAAGCGGTTGACAGACAGACACTTCGTCTATTGTTCTAATTTTACCGTGAAGCCATTAACGTGTCGCTCGACTTTTAGATCGCGTTAACGTAAGAAAGATATAAATTAACTCCACTTTAAAGAGTGCAAATAAAATCTATTAAGTCGGAGACATGTCGTAAATCATGCTCGAATAGTCGAATAGTGTAAAGTAGACGGCGCCTAGCCGAAAATGGCTCGCGAGACATGGAGCGGACGTAAATGCTCGCTCCGACATTTTTATGCTCAGAATTTAATTGCCTATACGATTACAAAGGGATCATTGTTTTCACAGCCCGACTGATTTATTAACTCTTCAAAAATACCTTAAAACTAATCTCGTAACAACACCCCATCGGACGCAGATCAGTTGAAATAATATTTATTTACTACTGTGCTTAGTGATATATTGAGCGCGTTAAAATTCAAAAGACTTTTTTCAATCTTTAGAAAGACCGTTAAAGTCAGTTTATAAATCACTGGGGCATAATCAAAAACATTTCACCGGGTTTTTATTTATAAATAAATTTTATTTTTACGAAATCGCGAATTGATGGCGTATAAAGCAACGGTGGTTTGCTTCGTTTCAGGATAAATTCGTAAATCAATTTGTTTACCGCGCTCCCGTGGCCAGTCCCGTCATTAAAATGTCTAAAATCACGTTTATCTATCTTAAATATTTTTATAACCCAGACACCAGACACTGAGTTTTGGAAAGTTAACTAATTACGAAATACCAACATTTAATTAAATTAAATACCTCGTTCGAACGACGACTAAATTTAACATACCAACCAATTTATTAAATTCCATGGCTCTATTTTACCTCTTACTTCATACCTTTTCTCTTTATCTTTTATCATATTAAATCAATTAGAAAAACGGCGGCTTTATCGCCAAGTCATTACTATTTTAACCCTTTTCGATTATCAAATTTATAACAATATTTAGATTTTAAATTTTACAAATATATCAAAAGTGTTTTTTACAGTAAATTGTAATTGATCCTAAACTTAATGATTTTTATTTTGGTCAGACTATTGTCACTTAGAATATATTTTGAAATTATGCTTGATTGACACAACGTCAAGTAAAAAATGGCAAACAATTGAATACTCGTCGTATTCATTTTACTTTTTAACCAACTGCGAAAATGAGTTGGTTCTATGTGCGACTGTATGTATTTTTTTATGTATGTTCACCGATTTCTCCGCACTTTCTGGAACGACTTTTAAAATTATTTTTATATCATCAATTTCGCCACGATCTTTAAATGCCAGCTTCAAATTCAGTACGACGGGTAAACTGTAGTGCGTTAGAAAATAGAAAATCAAAATCGCTAACCGATACACCGGAACAGATATATCAAAACCGATCACCAATTGGTCGACACCATTTGGTATTAATAAAACGTATAATTCTAACGCTCGTGATACCCTAAGCGATCGTTATCTCGCAGCCGTATTCGCTGGCTATCTCCGCTGGTATCTGGTAGCGGTACTGGTACCAGATACCTTACTGTAATAGGAGAACAAAGAGATGTCGCAATTTGCAAGCCAGCGGGCCTGCCCATATACGGCGGCAGGTCGCTCGAGATCTATAAAGGTCCTGCTTGTTCTGCGATCCTAGTATATTAGATGAGATTAGATTCTCATTGTTACTATTGGGTTTGCTTGTATGACTGTGTGTATGTCGTATTTATTGTTCGATGCAAATTAACTGAACAAATGCTTCGAGCGTACGACTTGAGTCTTGTTAAAAAGTGAGTTTAAAGAATACATGGATCTATAACTCTTGTTATTAAAACAAGTAGGTATTTAGAGGAAAAATAAACACAGCGATATAAAATGTTATATGTGAAAAATATTTTTTCCTAAAACTATTTTGATATGATGATGCACTGATAAAATTAAATTATTAGGACTTGTTGAGATCTAGCAAAGAAACATACCAAAAAGGAATAGCAAGAAGCAATTCTATGCTTATTTTCAGTTTTATATTTTTATCAAATCAATTCTTTTATTTTGATCTTTATAATCCATTGAAATCAAAATAATTTAGGTATCTACATTGGAAATAAACTATTCAAGTTATGTGAAACGTACCAAGTCGTCAGGCCAGCGCGGCGAACCATGGCCTAAACCCCTAACAATCTGAGAGGAGACCCGTACTCAAATGAAACGACGGGTTCAAACCTTGGACCTATGTATATTACATGCACTTATGTACAAATAAAAACACAAGATGAGCAAAACCGGACGCATCAGTGATTGTCGAGACACTGATTGCTCGCTCCACCTTCGTAATTACCATGAGTTTAGTCGTTCCGGTACCGATTTCAAATCGTGAATGAATTCCATTACGGTTATTTACTAAAATGTTTAAGAAATGTATCTCTATTTAGTTTTACTAAGCGAACCCTTTTAAGTTATTTTTAACAATCGTATTTACCTAACAGTTAACCTTTAAGTTTACGTCTAAATACTAAATAAGTATATATTGTTGTAATCGTCTATTTACTGGCTTTCATTTGATATCGCCTGGCAGATGTGAAACATCGTGTCCGTACAAGTAATATGCATAAAAATGAATTACGGAAAATGATGACTATTTATTTAATAAATATTTATTATCATTCAATACAAAAAATCTATATAAATTTCAAGTATATAGTAGTGTGTACGGTGTGGTGAAACCGTCGCCACGATTAGCATCGCCACGTCAACAGTCAGGTTTACCTGCGTCGATAGATGTTTCACATCAAAAACATTCTTACTACTTACTCTTTTTTCGATTTCAGGGCATATTTATCATCATTTTGTTCTGTAGAGCTTGACGAAATTAACACATACATACGTACGACTGAAAATTACCCTCTTTCTGACGCATACGGATAAAAACAGTTATAATCTATACTAATATTATAAAGCAGTAGAGTTTGTTAGGTTGAACGAGCTAATCTCAGAAACATCTGGTTCGAATTAAAAATATATTTTTGTGTTGAATAGTAAATTCATCGAGGAAGGCTTTAGGCTATATAACATCACGCTATGACTTATAAGAATGGAGTAACGAAAAATTTTGCAAAAATGGGAAAATATTTTTATGTTTGAGAGCGTACGCGGGTGAAACTGCGTGGCACAGCTAGTGTTTGTATAACAGACCACCATAACTGAATACGACAGCAATTTTGATACCAATTTAATTGATTCTGTAAACAGATGCGTTGCGTTTGGCAATGTTTGCTTTAAAAACAATACGGTGGCTGATTGTTGTAATGCCCGCGAACTAACAAACATACTCGTCTATGTAGGGGAGGAATCGCTTACGGCGTTCTAGGGATGGGTGGATTACGTTGGTGTTTGTTGGTTACAGGATTTTAATTGAACTATATTAAAGTACGTTTTGAAATGAAATGAAATGTCTTTATTTTGTAGGCCTACGGGGGCACTTACAAATTGTCACTTACAGATTTTTTTCTTACACTACCACCGGATCGGAAGATGACCTCAACTGCGAACATCCGTCAAGAAACTCAGCGGGTTTGTCTTTTTTCTTTGTAATAGTTTGTATTTTTTTAACCATCTTGTTTTTTACGCGGGTAATAAATTTGCAATTAATGTTTGTTGATGATGATGTATGATTGTTTTCATTATATGTGTATAACTAAATACATGTCATATAAATAAATGAATTTGAGCAATATAATTTAGTCCTAACACAAGGCGTGTTACGGGAATTATTGACATATTTAAATAAAAGTAACATGAACAAGGTAGTCCTTTCTTGTTTAAGGTTCGAATAAAGTAACATCACTGCCATAGAGATCTATTCTTCTAGAGATATCTACATATTTCTGACTTATTACAGCAATATCAAGCTGGTTTGAAGGTTGAGAGAGAGTCCTTGTGGGTGGGAGTGTGATATTATCCCTAAGGTAGAGTCCGAATGTGGCATTCTTCATATATGGCAACGTCAGATAGGTATTTTCGTAAATGCAATATAGCATTAGTTGTAATGCACTCTTTTCGCTACGTGTTTTAAGTGTAAATAATTTGAATAGCACGAAAATAACATGATACTTGAATAATAAGTATATTTTCTTGACAAATAATAAACGGTGATAAACCGTTGATCGTTAATAACGGCGCATCACTAGCTGTCAGCCCGCGGCGTAGGGATGTTCCGGCAGACAACAGACGAGGGTGCGAGCTAGTGCTGTGTTGTGTACCGATAACCATTGTTTGCAATTACACGGGAAATTACTGAAACTGAAAAGAAGCAATATCGATTCTCTTTGCAATTTGGATTTTTGTAATGACCGTTACCAACGTTGCGCATTTTCGAATTGTTACCTACTACTTAAGTATAACATGATTATAACTTAAGTATAACATTGTATTCTAATGTTGTGTCCACGACACAGGAGAAAATCCTACTGTGGGGCTATGAGTGTTGAAAGCGGTTGTTTGTTTGTTTAATATTAAGTTCGATACTAAGTTCACTTGTCCTGATGTTGAGGGATTATTAGATTATCAATCAGTCTACTTACCGAGCTTTTAACGAAGTCGTAGGACGAGCATGGTTCGACACTTAGTTCTAGTGTTAAGCAGTTCTTGCGTTTCAGTGAAAAAATTTGGTTGTTAATTTATTTTCATATGAGGCGAAAGATAGTCCCCAGGATTGGCAATGCTTCTGTGATTGACTTCAGATTGAACCCCTGTTTTACATGAAGTTGCTTACAGATGTTTATAGGCGGTAGTGAATACTTACCATCAATGGGCTGAACACTTACCATCAATGCTCGTTTGCTGCTTCTTTCTCAAAAATACATACTTATGTAGTTATTTTTGTACTAAAACTACACTGCTACTACTACTACCTGCAAAAATTCCTTGTTGTAACTTTTTTATGGCCCTGCTGAGCATGGTTATCTCAAAATTAATGACATAAGTACCATGCTTGAATAACCACATTTTGCATTTATTCAATCCATTTAAATGAAATGATATGAAAAGGACTGTCTTTATTTTGCACAGGCTCAAATTATAAATTGGTATTTACAAAATTACTTACTTAATTGTCAGTTACAATTTTTTCTTACACTACCGCCGGACCGGAACACGACCTTAACTGAGAAAATCCGTATTTTTGTATTAAGGCGTTTTCGCTACATAACTACCTACACCTAATACCTACCAACCATTCCAATCCTACCCGCAGCAATACCTCCACACATCCATTAAGGGAGGTAAAAACCGAAACAGACAATGGCCGGTATCAAGAGGTCTCGATCGCCCCCACGACAATTAATCATCCCCCCGCCCGGAGGCTGTTTCATTGTCACAAAGGCGGTCACAATTCCACGGCGATCCTAATGAACCAGCAAGTTCTGGGGTTCGATTCCAGTTATTGTATTCTAAAATTCTAAAAGTAAAAGTGTATTTTTACTTTCATTAAATGTGTAACTTTATTCGGTTTGACATGCGATAGGTTCGATCACAGAAATTGTAACGAAGAATATAAATTTCTATGTGTATATGACATCAAAGATATAGAAGAATATCCTAGGGCCAGGCTATGAATGCAGATTGCGTTAGACATATATAATAGTTATAGTAAAAAATACATACAGGTAATACATCAGTGGTAAAAAAAATACATTAGTCGTTAGTCGATCTAAAATAAAAAACAAGTGTTTTTTCATATTCAAAACATTTTTGGTCATAATATATGTTGACTAAATGCAAATCAGTAGACGTGATGGAATTAAAAACTTTATGATCCATTCAAATGACTGTTCTGTTTAAATAAGTGATGGAATGTTAAAACAATGGCAACTTCACATAGTAAATAAACATAAACATTAAAATTTCAATCGGACACTTACAAATAATTTTGTTGCGTCCAATTAATATTTAACATCCGAAACAAGCGTACAAAAATGGCAGTAAAATAATAATATCATAATTAGTCTCGTTTTACTTTGTTACAATTAAGAATTTACTAATTAAGAAGAGCCTGCCCGTTTAACGTGAGGTTAATTAAAAAATTCCTAGCGCGCAACACCCAGTTAGTTCTATGTTTGTCAGTTTATTAAAAACAGGCCAAGTGCGAGTCGAACTCGCGCACTAAGGGCTCCGTATCATTATTTATAAACAAGTAAATATTCTGTGAAAATTTAAAGCGTCTATACCTGTTACCGTTTTTAATATTGAGCAAAAAACACGTTTGTTGTATGGGAACCCACATTTTTAGCATTTGTTGTTATAGCGGGAACAAGAATACATCATACGTGAAAATTTCAACTGTCTAGCTATCACGGTTCATGAGATACAGCCTGGTGACAGACAGACGGACAGACGGAGAGCGTAGTCTTAGTAATAGGGTTCCGTATTACCCTTTGGGTACGGAACCCTAAAAACAAAACATGTTCGTGTGGTGCTATGTAAATACGTTTATAAATGGACGATTAATTAATTAAATATTAACAAGGCGTAAATACAATTAAAATGTAGCGTAAGTTCAAGTTCTTTTTTTGTTTGGCGGCGTTGTTAACTTTGAACTGTTTTTTGACAATTTTTTAAATACCAACTATACATTACTTCTAGCAGTAGTTTATGCCGCCTATAGACTAGTTGCTACTAAAAAATGTAGGGGAAGTAAAGGTTTTGAAACAAAGTCGAGTTTATTTTGAGGCTTATGAGACATTCAGTTTAGTCCCTTCTGTGCCATTTAACAGAACGAAACGATTTTTGCATAATTTATAGGTATTACCTATTTTATTGTTTTGTTTAATTTCAGGGTATTTTTTTTGATTTGTATTGTACATAGTTAAAGTTATATTATTCATGTAAAATTTGTAACATGAAATAAAGGCTATATATAATTAGATTTATATTATAGAAATATACCTTGCCGGTAGCAATGTTTTGTTTTCCGGTCAGTGTGTTTTTGTGTCATTATATGGATTGTAGTGACTACATCTTTTACAAAAACATTTATTTTACACTTAATCCTTCTTAATCCACAATTTTAAAACGATTTGCATTAAATTGTATGTCAAATTGTCACCGACACCCAAAAAGCACGCCCGAAAATACCCGAATATTTCCGAATCTACCCGATCGTTGCCGAGGGGCGCACCGGAAGATGTAATGATGTTTGTCAAATGGAAAATGAGATAGGGAAATGTAGACGGCGCTGAATTTGCGACCTTTTCGCTGATGCTGCTTTTATGACGGATTTGTATGCAAGCGAGGCTAGAGCTAAGCGATTATTGTTTACCACTACATAATATAAAACAAATTGGCTTTTCGCTGTCCGTTCCTATTTATGCTTAGATATTTAAAGCTACGGTTTTTTTCATAAATAGAGCGTTTCAAGACGAAGGTTTATATTATGTATAATACATGCATCATATAGTAGAAAAATACTGATAATTTGAGAGGTAATTAATGTGATGTCGTAAATAAACACATTGTCTAATAAAAAAAGGTCGTGAATGTTGTATATAAAGACATTAAGTAGTATATTTAGTATTACATAGTATTGCATTCGTGCCAACGCCGGGGCAGGCCACTAGTTGCAATATAACTTAATAAACACAATGTATATTTATGCATACTAAACCTGCATGTTATATATAATAATTCTAAATTAATGTAAACCTAATAATGATTTTTCATATATCGTAATAATTTTCTAATGAAAAAGTTTTAATGAAGCCATTATAATATATTGCTTTGGATGAGTGGCTTTTAATAAAATGTCCAATAAAACTTTGTACAATATAGATAAGTTAGATATATTTTTTCTTTTTATTTTAAACACATTTTATTTTATTTTATTGCTTTTTTGAATGTTCCTAAAATAGAAAAATAGTTTTAATTCTTTTAATTTCGCAAATCTGAAATCTAAATTCAAAATGAAACCGATATGCATCAGTTGTGTTGTGTAGCAGTTTCACATCCCTACAAATATGACACGCTAAAATTTAAGCGGCAAAATTCATTCGTTATTAAACATTCAGTTTGAACACAGATAAATATATTAGATTGCGTTTAAACGTACCTACTCCGTATAAACTGTTTACGTCAAATGAATTAATTTTGTAAAAATAAATGCTGGCTAAGTTGCCCTTTCAGTGGAATGCTGACATTTAATTAAACTGAGTGCTTCACTTTTATACGAATACAGATTAAACATTCCCGATCGAATATTTTGATAATCGCAATATTTCGTTGCTATTTATATGGATTATGGACCCCCGCGTAGAAGCCTCGGTCACGCGACGAAAATTAAAAAGTAAAATTGAAAAGTTGCCGATTAAAAAATGTAAAATCGAACGCTTATTGAATTTTTATTGTGTGCAACATCATTTTTTTTCAGCCTCGCAACATTCGACGTGTCCGTATCTGCTTTTTAAAAATGGATCTTTGAGTGGTTTATTGCAAAAAAATTGGAATCTAACGTTAATTTTCTTTTTTACAATTAAAAGCGCAATGGACTTGAATGGTCAGTGACCTATAATTTCATCGTTTTATTGTTGTTGTGTTTACTTTTTGTCGAATTAACAAAGTGGCAAATGACTCGTAAAAAGTTTGACGTAACGTTCACGACCAGTTGCATTTGTGTGTATTCAATATATAACACTTACATATATTATTCAATATAATATGTTTATCAGACAAAATCGAAATGGAATTAACTTCTTACTGATGTCTACCACAGATGCGTTAATACTCCTATGAACTAACTTGGAATCCCTCGTGTGATCATTGTTTTACCACCAGATCACAAATACTAAGTGCTTAACAATACTATTATAAGACAATCATATTATTATTCAATCATAATTAGATGGCACACTTCTGGATTCTACCACCTTTACATATATAGTACTAAAATGTTCCGGATCTTGATTAATACCAATAGGCACTTTGACACTTAATCCATAGACAAGCAAAATCACTAATGCTATGCCATAGCAGTGCCCTCTAGCGGCGAAAAGTGACAACTGCAAAGAGTTTAAACTGAGTTGCATTCACGTTTACCCGAAAACAATCTTAAATCCCCGTCCTGCTGACTTAAAGGACTTAGAGCGAAAATTTATAGGAATCCGCTCACTCCATTTCCGAATTCAATCTAAAATACAGGTTCCTAAATGAAAATTTAAATGCGCCGTAGTAAATTACTCGAGAGAAAAAAGAGCAAGTCGAGTTGAAAGTCGGATTCTAGCTCAATGGGTTCAGTAATAAATCTTTGGGTCTCAACAGCTGATGTACGCTCGAAACCACAGAATAAATAGCGGTAGAGGTGGTGGGCTATGTTTAGTTTTGGCGCGAATCTGCAGGATTTTTGTGTACCACTGCTGTTCATAAACAGTCTGGATTTATACATGGAAGGTAATCATGATATAAAAATAATGTAGAATTCTACTGGTATTATAGATTGAAGGCTGAATTAATATAAGTGCTATCATTTATTTTTTATGTAATCCAATATTTAAAGAAAAATACAGGTTCAACTGTCTAGAAACCAATTATTGTAAGAAGAATCAAAATGATAAGTATTTTTAAAAAATCTTAGCTTAAGAGTTTTAAGGTTGTATAAGTCAATTCCTTGTCATGCATGCAATACAATTTTGAATGATCAAACTTTGGAAACAGTTTTTATTTATTTTTTAATTTGTAGCATTGTCAAGAAATCCAAATTTATAAAAAAAAGTAGGATATGCAATGAAAATAAGTTTTTTTTAAGAATAGGAAATATTTAAACAAACACAACATTGCAACATGCCGTGCCATGTCTGATTGATACGTGTTCTGTGTTCGTTCAGCGGAGCCCTATCGTCTCCCGGACAGGGCGTGTGGTGCGCAGATAAAATAAATGGAGAACAGTGAAAAATGACGATGCTGCCGCGCGGAAAGACATCGCCTGAAAGGGGTCGCGCTCCGTTCCCGGTCAGCTTTGTGTTTTGTCCGGGACACGCTACGCGGAACAGCCGTTCCGAATGGGAATTTGCTACAGTATTCGTGTTTTTATTTTATTTACTCCTATAAAAAACGTTACTTCCACATATATGTGATGGTTGGCCAAAACCCGAGAATTCATTGAACAATGTTATCTTTGAAAAATATGGATGACAGGAGAGCTAAATAAGTCATAGGATGATGATAGTCGGTGGAAATAGCAATTCAACATCTGGTGGACTGCATGGTCATTTGCCACTTTAATATTAGGTACCTATACAAAAATGTTTGCATTACCACACATCGCCAACAAGCCTATAAATACCTCTACGTAGTTAAATTTATATACTGTGTAAATTATATTTAATCTGTGCATTATAATATTTTATGTCAAATATTTTTCTTTAAAATGTATTTTTTGAATTATAAGATCAATAAGTCAATTAGACAAAAATATATAATTTGTGTTATAATTTTCGTCCTGAATAATCTTCTTGATATGTAACATAGTAAATGATTTTCCAAACAGGTTCTACTTTTTACAAACAAAATCTCCTAAACGTCCCTTACGTTTAAGGCTCCATTCGGAACATCCTCTGGGCTTTGGCCCTCATAAAGTGGCTCATAAAGCCTTGGCAAGGTCGCTTAGCACCCGTTAAAGTGGTCCTACTAACTGCACATCTTAGTTGCTTCATGCTTCTAACACCCTAGTACATATAACCCTTTTAGTTAAGTGATTTGTTGTTCTTGTTAAGTCATTTGTAAATAAATTCTTAATTGCTTTTAATGATGTTGTGTTAAAATTTATAAATCGACCAGCCTTATGTTTTTAATTTTAATGTATTACCTGTGAAATTAACAATAATCTGTTCGTAATTCAATACAGTGGGGCTGAATATCAAGAGGCCAAGATCGTAAAAAAAATTAAAAAAGAACCGGAGTCTAATATTAGGTACTCTAGAACCTTTTTCAGACTGTTTTGTTATTTCATAAACATTGCTGTTCTGCATTATATTGATACAGGTCACAAAACAAGATATCTGTATAATTGTGTAGATAAATTTAAAAATATTTTTATAAAAGTATTAATTTAAAGTGCGTGTTAATATATAATAGAATATTTCAAAATAGGTACCCTTTAATCACTTACCGACGTAATTATTTCGAGCGGCGTAAAGACAACGAAAGGCACTTACCTGAAACAAAGAAGGCAAAAATTAATTAAAATTACAATGAAAAAGTGCTTCGTCATAATTTATTTAGAGAAAAAGCCCTTTTTATTTTAATTAATATTTATAATAGAATAACAAAAGGGACTTAAGAATTTTTGTGTTTTGTACTCGTCCTCCGAGTTGCATTATTTGCTCATTATTTTTCATTTGCTTACGTCGCAATCGAGCGAATGTAATTGTTTTCCAGAATTACTATCCAGAAATAACGTTAATATTTACAGATGAAAATTATAATGATACTGATTACGTTGGTAAATAATATACCAATTCAATTCAATCGAAAAAAATAAACTACTGTTACAGAGTACAGGACTAAAAACAAACGGCAGTCTACCTGAAATACAAATAAATAAAGCAAAACGAAAAACCAACCGAAAACCGGGCGGAAATTTAGCAAGAGCGCTGTAGATATCTGGGTAGGAGGGCAGACAGCAAAAGGGTCTATAAGAGCCTTTAAGGGAGTCCCCGAGTTATCTCGGCGCTAGCCTCGTAAAATAAAGGTTTACTAGCCCGTAAAGAAAATTAAAATGAATTATTTTGACGAGTATAAGGGGCTTTTTTGAGGCGTAACCCTCGTTTACTGCTGAGGTGAATTGTTATTACGCTATAAGGGGTAATTGTTTTTCTTGTGTTTAATTCAAAGCTTGTTTTCGTTGTAATTACGTCGGCTAACCTGTTATTGGGCTGTGGGGCGCACTTTACGGGGATTCGCCGCGTAAAATTGAGTTTGCAAACGCGTAAATTTGCATAGCGTAACAGCGAGTCCATCTCTAATGTGCTGATTACGGCAGTTACGATTTAGTGAAACGGTTCAGGCGGAGAAAGGTAGTGCCGCTCCCGATTAACATATCCGTAATGTGATGTAAACGATCAATCGATTGTAATTACGATAAGGAAACGATTTAGGAAATGTTTACTGAAACTTTTGCCGTTAATACCAGAAGCTTTGCCTATTACGGTAGAACGTTTCTTGGAAAGTGAATATTTAATGTGTTAAATGTAAAAGACTAAATATGGATGTTTAATATACTAAACATAAAAGATTATTAGGATGGATATTATTATTTTAATGTTATTTAAAGAACAATATGGCCCCTAGATTTACTTGAAGGGATGAGTAGTACCTATATGCTACTCTTTTAAGGAAGTAGACGGACATGCATGTTCATATCTAAAACTATATTAAAACAGAGTTGGCCCCTAAGGTGACAGAATGAAGATAAATGAATACTCAACAATATGAGGACGTATTTACGCAAAATTCCCTATAAGACCCTGACAGGCAGTGGGTTTTCTGGGTTTGGGTGTTTGTAAAATTGTCGCTGTGTGTCCATAGCACCTACAATACAAAAGAAAATCCTAATGGGAGTTTTGATGTAGAAAACGTTATTTGTTGTTGTTGAACAGAATTCTCTTCGAACCAAAAACTGTTTTGCGACAAAGATATCACGATAGAAAAATAAAGATTAAATAAATGACCCTTCAAAACCAATCCAGACCGTAGCCTCGGAGCAAGCGCCGGCAATAACTGCGTAGGATCTCCGAAACGGCGCATTTGAACCGTGAATGCGTCGTTCGGGCGATACGGATCGCGGGCAAAAATTCAGGCTCCGATTACAGGGGAAACGAGTGTTTTATCACGAGCAACGCCACGGAACCGAGTGATATACGGGTGATGATTCGCGACGATCATGATGCTGTTTTGGTACTTCTAAACACAAAGTACTGTCATAGTATGTTTTAAGTTTAACTTGTATTGAAGAGTGGAGTTTAATTGGACAAAATAAAATCTAGAGTATTCTATTGTCAATTTAGAGACATTCAAACATTATATCACATTTTTATATAAGATTAATGCAAATTCTGTCAATTCTGTGAATTTGAAAGCAAATTAAACCGTCATACCTAAACCTGAAGACAATCAAATTATTTTAATGGTATGTTATACATATTAAGGATTATTTATTGGTTATAACATTCAGTATAAATTTTTGATAAAAACAAAGATATAATACACTTATTATTTTCCTATAAAACTATCTGTAATGATCTTTCGTGTACTCAAGTAATATTAAATAAGATTAAAACAAGCACCTACGTAACTTCAGCAATCTCTCGATTCGTATGTAAACGTCTAATTCCACCTGAAGCGGGCGCGCCCATAACAATCCACCGAGTGTTTCCACTTAAGGGGATAGAATCACACGGTCCTCATCGGTGCAGTAAACGCGAAAGTAAAACGCGAGATAGTGTTTTCCTTCACGGTATGGAGATGGGGCGTGATTTCATTGTTGTTTCAATGGATTCCAACGAGCTCCAATGATACGTGTGGCGTGTGGCTGTGTTGGAATGGAGCGATTTATCTCCGCGTTTAGATATCCTTTTATGTGCAGTTACGGTTTGTACGGGTTCTGTGACTTGTTTTCAAACGAAGCACAGATTGAAATGAGTAAGATTTGAGAACTTTTATATTTCGCAAGAAATGATGATTTCTGAGCTTTGTTATTAATTTCTACCACTTATTAAGGCCATTTGTCTATTTCAAATTTTCTTTCAATTAACTTTGTTTTCTCTAAAAGTTACAATGTTTTTTAAGTGTATTTATAAACGTTTTGTTAATTTTAATTACAATTGTTTAGCTTTATATATAGCTCGCTAAAATTACTGTAATAAAAACGGCGGGTTAAATCTGAGAAACCCACATTTATTTCTAAAGGGCTTTAAACATAAAAAATAAGCGGGAGGTGAGGTAAAAATAAAAAAAGCACTCGCGAACTCTCAAAAGATCTTATCAAGAGTTGGAAGTAAACAAAAATCCAGGGGTATTAAACTTGAGTGTCGTTCGCATGTTGTTTTACGGGGCAGGGCTCGTAAAAGTCGGGTCGCTTGACACTGATTCTTGATGGACAATTTGAGAGTTTTCAACGTCGTAGCGCCTCGGGGAGCCGGGAGCGTTATCACTAACTCCGCGGGAATTACGAATGGTTTTACGAAAGGGAAATTGTTGTCAACTGCGCAATTTCGAGTTATTACTTGTTCGCAATTTGCGTGAATGCGACGACTATTTAACTTTTTGGAATATGTTGCAACTGGTGATATTTATTTGGAACTGATTTAACATATTATTTCTATTTAATGTAATTAAAATATCAAGAAGCAATACTTATAGTGCAAGGGCACAGACTACTAGGAACTTAGAACACGAAAGTGATGATCCAAATACTAGGCGAACATAATTCAACTGTAGTTAGATTTACCCAGTTCCTAAAGAAAAGAGGTTACAAGGACATATTTGTAAATAGTAATCAGGTTATAAAAATAAAATAAAATTGTATTAAATAAAGTGTTAGCCAAAACTTATCATCAACCATATACACATTAAATGAACAACTGATATAATAAAGACGATCTAAAAATAAGTACCAGGAAATCGGTATACAATAGTATAGCGAACTAACTACCAGGCGACCATAACACTGTACTAATAACATGGGCAACGAACGCTCTATCCTTTCATTTATAAAAAAAACAGCGAAATTACCAGAAAATCAGTACACAAAGCGTAGCGAAGTACCAGGCGAACATAACCGTCAGGAAAGTATGTCGCTGGTATTTCATTTCGCGTCAGGTGAGAGCGGTAATTGCCGGAGTAACGCGTGTTATTGCGTCCGGGGCGAGGGTGCGTCCACTTAGGGGTGAGGCATAGTTTTCCGAGTTGACGTGTCAGTTATTGTTATGTGTTATTGGGGGTGTTCCGGTAGTTGCTAAGATGTTGTTTTTAAGTAACGTTTACTTAAGTTATCGGAGACATGAAATGAAAGTTATAATGAGGTTTTTGGGGAAGTTTTGGTGTTTATACGACGTTTTTATCTGATTCATATAAATAGTAACATTATTATACGATTTTAAATAATAATGAAAGGAGCGTTACTTTACAATTAGGGTTGTAACATTTAATTGTTGTCGATTTATACATATCATATAACATAATGCGATACGATATCGACACCAGAAAGCGATCTTGCCGTATCTCATAAAATGCAATGCAATAATATCGTTTTACTTATATTAGATGGTTTATTAGTATCTTATTTCGTAATATTGAAATTCAAACTTAAAACAAATACATTGTATCCATGAAGCCATTCTAAGATGTGTAATTGATTTTACGTACCTATATAACGGAAATTCGTATGTTTTCGAGATACCATAATATCGCTTTCCTACGTCGATATGTACCAATAATTTTGTATTGATTAATTGTTTTGTAATAGTTTCATCAGGCGCAGTACACAATGATTCACTCTGTCTGAGAGGTTTATTTCTATCACCCCAATATTTTTATCTCTGACCTATCAATCCAGATAGGATTACCACGATATCTAGTAACTATAAATATTCAACCTTCATACTTTTCCCTACATGCGATTTATTCGGGGTCTGTGCTATATGATTACCCTTATTTATAATGCATTTGGTTACTGCGATAGTTTTACGGTCGGTCGCCGAGACTAAACATTCATCTTTGTATCGTAAATTGTTTTAATATACTAGCTTTATTTACATCCTGTACGTTTCCCATTTATTTTACGAATGATCTTATAACCTTCGGTAGAACGTGAATAAACGGGCATTTATATATAAAGTCATGTGGGAACGTAATGTTTTTTCGTGTTCTTCGCAGAAACCCTTTTCATTTGATATTCGTAACATTGGGTATATATATAATTTGTCCGCCATATTAAGCCATATTGAATCCGTCATCCGTCATCTAGAATGACGTCAGCTGTCACCCAAATAAATAAGTAGGTATTCAAAATTTTTACTAAGTACAAAATTCTGCTACAAGATTTTTCCCTAACATACACTCGTATGTTACTGCTGCCCACGGACATTTGAAAGCAACTTTATATAAAACATGGGGTTATCTGAAGTCAATCATAGATGTGTTGCTACTCGCGAAGCCTAAGATGGTCGCTTCATATAAAAGTGAACCGGTAACTACACCCTTCCACCGAAATCAAAAACTACTTCTCATTAGAAATAGTTGCGATATTAATACCCATCGATTAATACCCATCGAACCATATTTATTCTAGACGTGCGTTAAACAGTGCTTATTCAATTAATGTTATATAGCATGACATTTGGTATTAAGTAATATGATACAATGTCTCAAAACATGACAATACGCGCGGCGCGCGCACTTCTTCTCAAGTGCGGTGCAAGCGTTCAATGTAATGTTCGGTGTAATAGCAATGGACACATATTACAATAACAGCGATATGAATATGATGCGGCAATGCATCGTTCGCTTGTAAAATTGATTTCCCTTCATACTTTAATCTTCTTACAGTTAGTATGTGTTGTAATGTTTTACTGTCAGGAATAATGCTTATTCTGGTCGAGTCATGTGTGATGCCATGTTGCATGATCGGGTAACATGACGCGTCATATATCTATGACATTACTTACACATGTCTACTAACAAGTTAATAAAAGCTTACAATAACAATATAAAATTACTCGTTTGCCTCTGTGGTCCATAAAACCGTGTCGGGAGGTGCCTAATACGATGTCAAAGTTACTTAGGGCATAAACAATTTTATTGTTAGCACTAGCTTAAGCGGGCACTTGCCGTGTTACCTCAAGTGTAGTTGGAGTTTATTGTTACCTTACGACTGATACGCGGGCGAACTAAGGGCGCGGACGAGTGGTAGCGGAAACATTCCGTCAAATATTTGGAAAGATCGAACTCTTTTGTAAAGCATATGTGAAAAATAAAAGCGTTGAAATTGATTTCCTTAATCAATTAACTTTTTATTCTTAAGTATTGAGTACGTATTGTTTGGATTTATATAACGTCATAATTATAAAGGGAAAGTACATTATATGTACAACTCATAACGTCATACTTATGTTTGTTTAATAATTGCAGTTTAATTGCTACTGCCTTCATGTGTTGCTACTTTGAGTTCATAAATAAAGGTTTATTGGGTTTATATTAAGAGCGCTGTAACAATATTTTTATGGATAAACATGAATTCTACAAAAAAATACAAAAAGCATCTAGAATAATTCAACATATTTATTAAATACTAAGACAAAAGTTTATTACTCAAATGCGTAGAATATGAAATACTAACTCAAGCTTTAATATAAAACTTTTAAAGCTAGAACTATTTGCAAAATACAAGTTTGTTTAATTTCAATACTATAAGTAGCTTGCAGTGACAAACTACAGCTAAAGTTTTGATTATGTTATTTACTCCGCAATAATTTCCGCTAACAATGGAAACCTACAAGCAAACTAGTAAATTGTTATTATGTGCCTACAAAGACGTGCCGTATGTCACCGTGTTGATTTACGTCTAGATATATTGCTCGTGACAATTTTATATTGAAATCTATGTATTCACGTGTGGCACGTGGAACCCTAATTTGAGTTACTGTATTCTGTGATGATGATGGACTTACTCAGTCACGGGTTTACTTGAAACTCAAATACATATAATAATAACGCCTTGTACATTTATAATCCCACACAAGGAATGTCTCCTGTACCGTTGGTGCCATGGACACATACAAAGAGACTCAGAAAAGACACCCATACTCAGAACAGAAATCTATCCATCATTTAGATCAGTCTAGCCAGAAACGAGCCGTAAACTCCTGCGTGACAAAACAATATGGTTAAGTTCGTCTCGAGGACCTCGAACCCATGAACAAGGCCTAGGCGGTGAACGCGGAAGGAACCTTGGCTTGACATGACCGGTATCTAGCCCGTTGGGCTTTGGTAAAACCCTCTCCCGTGACAGAAGGGTATACATAATGGAATTCACCACGAAAGAAACATAAGACGTTGTCATCGCTACAACTAAGAACACGTGAAGTAAGATTCTACCATATTATCCGACTACGTCAGAAGAAGGGAAATGTTTTGGTGTATGTATGTTTGTATGTATGTCCATTTCTTTGGCACGCACTACAGGCCAAACAGCTTGACGGATTGGAACGTATGACACATCATTAGAGTCGTCTCAATTTGCATTATGTCATAGGCTATATAATTTTAAAAAATGGCGCCTGGTAATTGAGAAAGAGTGTCGGTTTTTTTACCATTACGACAATATGGGTATCAAATGAAAGCGAGTAAATAGGCCTATCGAAAAGTATATATATTGTAATAATTTTACTTAACTATTTTGACAAAAACTCATATAAGCGTTAAATTAATGTCTCTTTATGAACAAAAGTGTCATTTTAAGTGTTACTACTTTATATGTTATATTTCCGAAATAACTTTAATACATAGTTACTATTACAGCGTTCTCAATGGTAACAGCATTGGCACACGTAAAATTGACATTCTATGTCTTGTCCATGACATTTACTCCACATTACTGCGTTACATAATGTATATAGTCCAGTTCCCATAGTAAGGAAGTCTCTAAGCGCAGGCTTATGGTATTATTCGAATCACAATACCCTCACTCATAATCTATTGGCCACTAATCAAGTGTAATCCGGTAAGCCGGCTAATCTGGACTGTCGAGCTAGCTGCCCTATAAGCTAGACTTGGCATATCGGTACTATTGTAAGCCATCAATACCGTGGAGCGTCCTTTGTTGGCTAATGATAGTCGAATATGGGTTATGTTGCCTTAGTAACAACGTATGGATTGCATAAGATTATTAGTTGCAAAGTTCATGTAAAACACACTTGCTATTCTAATTCTGGGTCTTTCAAATCTAGTCACCACACAGACTAAAACAACTTAAAACTTCCGGGTTTCAGGTTCGATCTCCGGCCAGACGTCTGAACGATGAATTTAGGTTTCTGCTTTGGGCTTGTGTGTTTGTATATTCGTCTTTGTCCTGTCCATAGCACCCAGGACACGAGAGAAAATCCTTTGGTAGGCATTATCAGTGTAGAAGAACTATGTAGTATAGTATAGGCCAAATGCGCTTTGATTGACATCACATTCCTTCTAATACATTCTTATAAGAATAAAGTAGTAAATGCAGTCCACACTAATGGCACGTTGTCACTGCAGATGGACATCTGTAACATAGTCTACATTAAACTGGTGTTCCATCTGAAGCCGACTACGGATGCGTTGTTACTCCTGAATCCTAGTCTCATAAGTAGTCAGCCTTGATCCATTCACCGAAGCGTAAAAATTGCTTCACGTTAGAAATACATATGATGGTAATACCGAACTTCATCGAAACGTCACGATAAGTTTCGGGCATACAGGATTCTTCATCGTATTTTTCTTTATTGTCAAATCAGCTCATATTTTATTTGCAATGCATGTATAATTTCAAATAATCCATTACATGTGATGGTTCTAAACTTGCTAAATTAATCTTATCAAATGTCCTATCCGGGCTCAGAATCAGGTGTTTTCAATTCAGAATACATATGGACAAAAGGATTTCTTAAGCGTCCGCAAATACACCCTTATTACAAAGATAAGAACAATCTCCAGCAACGTTGCACGCTCTACAAATTACGACTTCTGTTGAGCCAACACCGTGTTCCACAAAGAACGGGCTTACCTTTGAAAGAAATTGCTTCAAGTACCACGAACAACCTAGATCGAGCATTCAAAAGAGAAAAACAATGTTCGAATTTCTCGTTTTGTAAAACAAGATCCTACAAAGAACCCGCTCAATTCCCGGGAGGTATGAATGAAAAATAAAATTTGAAATTCAAATCCGACGTTCCTTATCAATTACATGTACTAGGAGCCCAACAATAAGAGATAGCGGTGTCTCTTTGGTTCCATTCTTCCCGAATTTGCATCTTCATACAATGGCAATTAGGGGCGCGTTCGTTAATTCGACAGGGTCCCACAGCGCGGAGGTTTCAATTTGACGTGGCTCGGATAGAACCTTGTGCGCATAACGTGATTATAGCACATTTACATGTATTTTATGTGCGCCCGGTGTCTAACTAGCCGTTACCTTCAATAACGGATTTGAATACATTTGTTTGTATTGTTTCATCTTGTTTATTCGAGGGCCATTTCCATAATATTTGCTTTAAATTTACATTACAACTTTTATTACATTTAACTTTGAATTGAACTTGTAACATTTTAATTTTAGGAATCGAACAAACCTTATAGCACACTTCATGAAAGGTTTTCCCTTGGATTTGACTTCGATAAGTATTAAATGATGTCAAATCAATTTAAAGCCAATCTTGTATCATAGGTTTTAGAAATCTAATATAACTGTACCGTAACTGTAACTATCCGAAAAAAAATCCGAAACAATAATCCGTAACCGCATCTAAAACCAATACAATATTTTTTATCTATACATATCCAAATACGACATTTCATATCCGTAATATCTCTATTAGAAGAGAATTACAGTATATTTACGTGAGATTATTAAAACTAAATACGAGTGATTCACATGGTGAGAACTTTTCAAGAAAATTACGCTTAATTTAATTTTAATTGACTTAACTCTATGTAACCCTGGTAGATGTTTATATCTAATCACTGAACTTATTGTTGGTTTGAATAAAACTGAAGCTTAAAAAATATAAATAGAATATAATATTCCTCTTCTTTCCTCAACGCCTTCATGGGTAAATTTAAAACAAAGTGCATCAAGCAAGCATCCTTCTCAATCTCATCCTTCCCAATTTTACTATAATATTTTTTTAAACATGTCTCAATAGATAAGACAAGGTATGGCCTGTTAGATTAGGTAATTTTAACTTCATTTTATGAGAAAAGTCCTCTTTATAAGCTTGAACTTACAAACGACCGTCCACTCCTCCTGGGTAAGTGGTCGATTGCTAATAAACATCTGTAAACAACTTATATAGGGGTTCTATTTCTATTTGAAGTCAATCGCAGATGTAAATCAGCCTGCAACCACATCCTACCACGGAAACGCAACTTTTGCTTCATGTTAGAAAAAGGCGTAGCAGTGGTACCTCCCTGATAGCTTGTAAAGAGGCATTAGATTCTTAATAGGCATTTGAAAGCAAACAAGCGTTTCTAAGAAAAAATCTTGTAGATGCAAACAAAATCCGTTAAGTATTTTAAGTTACTAGCAATAATTATATCGTGACCAATTAATCCCACCTTATAACGAACAAAAAAAATATAAGAGTACCGATTCACCCACAACTGTACTTCAAGTCAGACACTTCCTAGATGTTAGCAAAAAAATTAATTACACACAGTAATTATCTAGCGGTACCAGGCATGCAGAGGTGCGAAGATATACAAAGGCTCACCTCTAACCCGGCTCATGTCTCGACTTTGATGTGACTTTGATGTAATTGACGATACACTATGTAATTATGTACTTTGATACCATAATTACGCTTTGTTTCAAATAATACAACTGTTTGATGGCAGATGACAGGTAGGCAAGGAATATTTTGACAGACTAGGAATCGAATGGTAGATTTTTTATGAGATTTAAGTAGCTAGAGACCATGTAGATCATCTGACGGTACATCACTGTTGCCCAAGGTCATCTGTAATCATTCTATCTGTAGCCGATCACAGATGGGTGGCCGCTCTTGTCTGATGAATTAAATGGTCGATTTATAAGTAACGTAATGATGAAAATAATGAAAGTCAATGAAAAAATATTTTTTCTGTCACTTTTAGGAAATACTTTCTATTTGATTTTGCTTTTTATTTTCTATTGGATTTTGCTTTACATAAATATATAGATAAATGTTTGGTAAAGTTAAAATTAAAAATTGAACGATTTTCAAGAAATAAACAAAGCAAGATAACATTTCTCGTTACATTTAGGCAAATAGTTTATCTTTTTTCTTGATTTTTAAAAGTACTTTTGAAAAAAAGGAAATAAAAAAAAATACTTATGTAAATTGCGTTTTAAAAATATAAAATCGGGCACTGGCATGTAAGGAACTCAGCGGCCATGTTGGATCGCGACATGGCGCAATGGCCAATTTACTCCGCGGTTTATTGTCGGATGCGCGCGCGCATGCGATATGCACACCCACACGCTAATGCAACGTGTATGGACAAATTTACTATTTTTGTTCATTTTATTTCTCTTCTTTAGAAATGAAAACACACGTGAAAAAATATGGAATTTGTTTGTTTTACTTGTTAATATATATTATTTTAAACGTACTTTTTACATTATTTGTGGAAAAGGCAAGATGTTGTCCTGTGACGATAAGAGGGCCGTTTATTAGACATAAAAATACTCCCATCTTTGGACGGCATCATACATACTCGTTCTTGTAACACGTTACATAGGCTTGTGTTGAGCAATTCACAAGTGGTTTATCAGCAATATCAGAAATTTGTTTTTACTCTTGTATGTCCTGTGCTATGCAAAATCAAAAGCGAAATGACATAGATTCGTGATTTGAGTCGTAGTATCTAGCCGCATTGAAGTCGCATGACCTGAAGAAGACAGCGGGGAACCGTTGGATTCAGAAGGCACAGGATCGGTTGGAGTGCCGCCGGTTAGGGGAGGCCTATGTCCACCAGTGGACATCGAAAGGCTGATGGATGGATCTAGTTGCATTGATATGGCCTTACAATCCATCCAACCTTAACACAATAATAGAATATTAAATGATTTTTTACCGTACCAAATAAAACGAATCAGAATATTAATTATAAGAATAATAATTCGAATTTAGCTGTTATTTGGCGCTCAAGAAGTTTAGAACCTAGATTAACATAGAATACTCGTTACGGTGGTAAACTTGACCAGAAATCGTGACCGGAAATAAGCTGGTATTCACCCATATTTTATGGTGTTAATATTTCTCAGGCATACATATCTATTTTGATAACAGGCGTCAACAAAAAGCGTGTTAAATACCAATTAGGACAACGTATCGGTACAAGAGTACCATCACAGACCGTAACGAATCCGACACAAGTAATACTCTTAATACCGAATGCTAAGTAATTTAGTTTTTCTTTCAGTTCAAACCATTAATCACATCTGCCATACCCAAGAGCGAAGCCGATCTGATTATTATTTGATAATTGGCCGCATTAGTGGCGGCATGAAGTAATTTAATTAATTTACTGCGGCATTCGACAGTATGGATATACTCTATAATCCCAGTAGATGAATGGTTACTCGTGTTTGCGCCTCCATTGAATCGGATTTCGATTGTATAGTTAGCGTAGCATTTCTACGTATACCGAGGAGTTGCCGTTTTCTAAATATATGTATTTTTTACTGCAGATTTTTAGGACTTGGTTCTTCTTTGGGCTTGTTGTCCTGGTTTAAATATACTTAAGTAAGGGTATACTTGGAGGACGTACAACTTTGTCTTCAAAGGTAACACCTGCTACTTACTGGTGATAGAATCAGTGTAGTTTGACCGGGAAGGTACCAACGCTACACCTATTTCTAGCGTGAAACAATTTGTGCGTTTCGGTTGAAAGGTGTGGATGTCGACTCACTTTCATATGACCATCTTAGTTCTCGGGAGTAGCAATGCACCTGTGATGGAATTCATATAGAATCCCTGTTCTATATGAAGTTGCTTACAGATGTCCATGGGCGGCTGTAACCGCTTATTATCAGGTGGACTGCATGCTTTTTTGCTACTTCTCTTCTATCTCTCTATCTCTAAAAAAAACGGGCCCTAAGTTTTTTATCATTGTCGAATTATTTCACACGTTCAAAAACAATTATCACATACCATTAAAATCAATGCAATACATGCTTGACAAACTACTAGAAGTTCATACCTAAAACTATTTACCAGTAATTGAAATCAGATGAAGAAGTCGACCAACACCACGCTACATGTTTAGTGCGGTCGGGAATTCCTTGCACATTATTAAGCGCATTTATTGGCTAGGCAGAGCGCACGGCTCATAAAATACGCGTTTTATATCAGCCCAGCGGAGATAATCACGTTATTCCTACACTGACTAAGAACTTGGTTGGCTGGCAACTTGTTGGATAGCAAGCGATAACATTGAAAAGATATTAATTTTGTTTCGTGTCATGTACAGCACATGGTTAGGTTACTCTAAATATTTATTGATTTGTTAATGTTATGTTATTCCACGATAATCAATACTATATATTAACAAAAGTATATTAAATATAAACGCAATTATGTGTGCAAAACTACAGCTTTACAAGATTTTTTTGATTTTTGTAAGGGTGTTAATCTTTTCGCTAAAACCACCGATAAGTCACTAAGCGGAAGCTTATTAAATCTTATTATACATATTACAATCATTAAACATTTCGGAGAAATATAAACATTTGTTACGATATAAGTGTTGCCTTTAGAAGTCAGTTATATATTTGATTGTTTGAGTTTTGCATACCTAACCTAACTCTATCGTAAATTTATCTGGGCCGCACACTTGTATGCATGTTTGTAACAAAATACGTATTCACTGGCATTTACTACTATTATAATAATAGCAATATTAATATTATTATGTTTGATAGTCATATTGATATTCATTTTACTATTATTTATTTATTTATTCTTTATGTACCTTACAAAAAATTGTGTGTACAAAGGTGGACTTAATGCTACAAGCATTCTCTGCCAGTCAACCTTCAGGCAGTTAGAAATACACCGAAGGCGGTATAAAGAAAAAAGAATCATATTATATATTATATTAAAATGTAAACGATGTAGGTTAAGCGAATACCGCCGTCTATTCAACAAGAACCTAATTATTTGCGATGGTGGAAGATAGTTAAGGTGTCCAGTTACATCGGATGGTAAACGCGTCAGTTGCAACGATACTAATATCTAGAATCTATCACTACGCTATTTTATGGGAAAATCTACTAAATATCAAATTGGTTTTTGATGACCCGCGTGGCGGTGCGGTCATCATGCAGGTTTGACAGGCACTGGATGACGTATTCGATCCCCGGCTATACTTTACAATAAATACATATAATTTAGAAAATAGAAAATCGTTTATTGCTCGAAAAACAATTACATTGTATAAACTATTGTTGATGCATTTTTTTAAGTAAATATATATCTGTGCCAGGATGCCTCGCTCTTTCCTTATACAAAGTTACATTAAATTAAATTTAAATTAAATTGTACTACTTTCTAACTTATATTATTTTCTAATTTAGATTGCTGTTCTGGATCTGGGTGTTGAGTATTTGTCTTTGCGTGTGTCTATGGCACCCGTGACACAGGCGAAAATTCTCAAATAATATTATTAGCAACTCAATTATTATTAGCAACTATGCAATCGTTACTAATGCAACGTTTGTATGTAGGTATGTTTATGCTAAATAATAGCAGTCCAAACGGCTTGACGGATATTGATTTATCAAGAATATCAGAATTTTCTTTGACTTATACATCCTGCAATATACAAGATAGTACATTAAGTGACGGTACTACAATAAAGAAATACTAAAAGAAAATAGCTGTATAGAAGTATATGATGTACTTACCAATTATTTACTTGTAGTATCGTTAACCCTGTGTCTTGTGCTAATTGCTTCTTCTGGTCCTCCGATGGGTAGGGGTGCTGCAACAAAAACATTAGATATACATATGTGATAACATTCCTTACAAGATTAAATTTCGTATGCAATAATTTCGGAAAGTCGTATTTATTAACATACTTATTTTTAATATTTAACTTGTATGTAATCTATGCTATTTTGCGTTTACATTTAAAAAAAAATATGTATATATTTGCTAAATTAATTCAAGTTTGTAAGTTTTAACTTAATCAAATTTCATCCTGTTATGACAATCTATACTATACTAATATTATAAAGCTGAAAAGTTTGTTTACTTGGTTAAACGCAATAATCAGGAACTACTGGTTCGAATTGAAATATTTTCGTGTTGTATAGCACATTTATCAAGGAAGGCTATAGGTTATATAATATCACGCTATGTTTGTTTGTTTTTTTTCTTATTTAGTGGCGAGCTTATTTAGTCTTAAGTAGCGAGCTTATTTAGTATTAAGACCTCTTACCAAAATTATAACCTCAACTACCTAGTTGAGGTAATTTCATTATTGGAGATATTTTGCTCCAATTAATAATGTTAGATTAAAATCATATATATCATGATCACATTTATTTCTAGCGTAAAATAGTTGTTGTCTTTCGGTGGTCTTAAACATAAGGGGCCCATTATAATCTTCAGAAGCGGCAAATAAGCAACCGAACTGTCAGTCTAAGGTAGAACCCCCGTTCTGAATTGATTTAGCTACAGATGATCATTAACCATCAGGTGGGCAGAACGCTCGTACAAACGAGCAAGCAGTCCACCTGATGGTAAGTGGTACCGCCCATGGACATCTATGAGTATATTCATATGGAACAGTGGTTCTATATGAAGGCGGTTACAGATGCGTTGCCACCTTCGAGGATTAAGATGGTCGCCTCCCATATAAGTAAACTGGCAACCATATCCATCCACCGAAACGCAAAAACTTCTTCATGCTAGAAATAGGTACTTATTACTACCACTTGTAATATTGGATCTACCATGCAAGATCCGGATTACTTCCAAACTTTTCCCATTGTATCCTGTCACTGAGATGCAAGTTTTTTAACCAGCCGAACACGGAACGGAGAACACAATTAGACGGGACTCTAATCGAATCTGCTCGGACAACCAAATCGACTAATTAAATCCGATTGCCGGGTTTGCTTCTAATTTAAATAAAACGCCTTTTTAAGCCCGGAAGTGGGGATTAAGGTAAGGGGTGTATCTATGGTCGAGTTGTCTGTTTGTTCGTAATTAAATTTGTGACGATTGTACGTGAGTAATTTTTGAAAAAATAAATAACAAGATATAGGTTTATTGATAAGCCCTGTAAATACACAGTTCCTTAGTTTTAAAAGTATATTAAATAAATATTTTCTACGTCAAATCGTAAAAGCATTACTTACAATTTTGTGCGAAATGAAAACGCGTAAAAATAAAAAATACATTCATATTCTAAACCAAAAAGATACACGCAAAGAAAATTATTTAAACCGAAGAAAAATACCTCTCAGAATATGAAAGTACCAGGGCGACATGAGTCGCACGTAGATCTAATGATATTGGTTTCGTTGCTGGCAGGGAGGCAGCTCCTCAGAGACCACCTCTATTTCATCTCGTAGCCGCAGGTAGCAAGTAGGTAGGTAGTAAATTATTAACTCGTTCGACTCCCCGGCCGATACCCGCTGTTATTATACGTGACTACTTATCATTTTGCGCGAATCTCGGATTGGGTAAAACGGATAAAACTACACGACATTCCTGTTCAAATTCATTATATCTTCTTGGAATATTTCTCGTAATTTAAGCCGGTTTCTCGGTTCGCGTTTCCCGTGCCTCTCTTGTTTATTATTATAATGTGTTATTGAAAACGGGGTATAAATTTTAAAGCGCCGTCTATGAAACTTGTATACATATGATTTTAATTAAAATATCCGATACGACGTTTAAATAAAAAGCCAGATGCATAATTCAATCTTTAAAACCATTTACTATGCGTTATCGATACCATTAATTTCACAGATTAAGTGTTAATTCAAATGAAATGGAGTGTTTTGAAATTCGAATTTGATATTGAATTTAAATATATTCCGTAAAATCTTGACAAAATCAAACAGGCGTCATATTACCCTTCGAGATATACAAGATCGTTCCCAAGTACAGTCGTGAGCGTAAATAAATAAAATAAAATAAATAAAAGCGCGCGAGGCGACGAGATGGCCGATAACGCGCCGAAGAAATTGATACGTCATCCGTTACGAGCTGACGCATAACGCGCATTGTGCGCGACTGTACCGCTTCATTATGATTTATAAACACGACCGAGTGTTTTATTATGTTTGTGTTTTAGGTTTCAAGGTATTGTTTGAGTGCTCTTCGATATTCGCAGCTTGTTCATAGTACTTTGTTACTGAAGTTCCCTATTACCTCACACACTTCATATTTTTCTACAATATGGAAGTAGAAAATGAATATGCAGTCTATCTGATGGTAAGTAGCCATTGCCAGCGATGGAAATTTCTAATCAATCCCACGTAAGTCTCATCAGTCTTACTTGAGGTTAGCACAGATGCGTTACAACCTCTTAGGATTAAGGGAGGTAACGCCTGGGATGAGTACTCACCACATCCTTTAGAGCAGAACAGCTGCGCGTAACACTGATTTTATTAGGCTCAAATATGTTTGGTGGAAATTACTAAACAGTGTGTTCTGTGTTCTGGCTTCAAGGGTGTGGTAGGAAGACAGAGAAAATTCATAGACAGTGAAAAAGTTCCGATTTCGTCCTCTGATTTTTGTAACAAACGGACAGTTGCATTTAATCCTTCGATTTAATCCTATGATATTTATGGTTGGACATTCATGACCACTTAACACTAAGTGCCGTCCACTTACACAAATAAAAATAATAAACAAATTAATCTTTGCTTCGTCATTTCTCTTAAAGCATTTTAAATTTTTTCGAATCTCAAGCGCTTCGCGTATAAAAATTAACCCTCCCTCGCCCACCGTTGATCGGTAAGACCCAATAACATTTTCCGGGACCATAAAAGCGGGCCATAAAACGAAACAACATACGTCGTATCACTGAGGCGTCCTGATGCGCGGGAGTATGTAAATAATATATTCATAGTGAAAATTACACGTAAAAAGATCTTCGCAATCCTATTCCAAGGAAAGGGGAGTGTTATGGGGCGAATTACGTCGTTCCGTGCATTTTATGTCGGTCTCCGCTCGTAAAGCAATAATCTTTTTGCTGTTTTAAAACAGAGTGTCTATAAAATTTGATACTAAATGCCTTCGTAATATATACCGCGTAAAAACATTGTCCTTTGTTTGTCTCATTAGCGTGAGAGCAGGGGAATGTGGAGGCGCGGTGATAAATTCGGCAGTAATCATAATGAGGGTTAAGTTGTTTGACCTCACATAAGCTAGTGGGTCATACAGGTAAGATATATGAAGGTTTTTCCTGTTAAATGTATAACCTGAGTGGTTGTTATGCGAGGCTTAGTTATAAGTGAATACGAGGACTCTGGGTCCCACAATTACACAAAGATTGAAATTATTAGGACAATCTGATATTATAATTCAATTTACTATTGGTCCAAGTTTCGAATTCCAGTAATGCACCTGAGTCTTCAAAGTTATGTGCGTTTTGAAAATCAACTATATCTTGCTTTCTGCATTGCGAGAAAGTCGGCACACCTCTCAAATCTTTCAAAAAATCATAAGCTCATCTACACTTGGCCAGGGTGGTGGAATAAGACCTCGGTCTCTGATACTAATAGGAAATCCTTACCCAGCAATTGGTTAGTAACAAAATGACAATCCACACTTACTTGAAATACCCTGACAAGTAAATGACATGCTATTATTAAATTTTTCTAAAATATAATATTAGAAGATAAGTAATCCTAACAAGCCAGCTGACTGATGGACAAAACCTGCTCAGGACCATGTAATATTTTAATATAAAATTTAAGTAGCAAACGAGCATGCAGCGCTTCTAAGTGTAGTAAAAGTGGCTCCTCTTTAGTCGAATCGTACTCGTTCTACAACCTTGTAAATAACCTTAATACCGATAGATTTTATGTTGCTGCATACTATTACCGTAAAATCTACTACAATATTATATGTAAAGTCATGTTGCAATTTCAGATCAACGTTGCCTAGTTACGTCGCCGGCTTATTATTGATATTGAAGCGCCTAGTTAACCCATTGTCTGCTCGTGGGTGGTTCATAATTGTCCTTACCAATAATGTGTCACCGTTACACTGAAGATGCAATATTCCCCTATTGTGCAAGTTTAGCAGCGTTCCACTAAAGTAAACTAATTGTCAAACACACATTAGGTCGATCGTATGAACGCGATCGAACTGTTTACAACCAATAGGTATTTCTGGCCCACCCATTGATCAGATAGCGACTTCATTACCGTTGTTTATGAACGACTAAACAACGAATCGAATGAGATTTGCACTATTTCTCGATCGATTGCCATTACCGAAAATATTTATACTTCATAGACCCATCTTAATTCTAAACATGTGTGCCCAGGAATAGACGGGAGGTCTTCAGTGTTTATTATTACAATTGAATGTATTGGGCATTGTTGAATTGCATTAATGCATCCATAATGCATGAAATTCGTTCAAATGGCCACAGGATGTTTGGAGCCGATGTTTATAACTGTTCCTTGAGCGACGTCGGTCTAAACTGGGCGAATGAAGCGGTTATGTGACCTGTTTTATTGATTGCTGCAATAGTCGGGGTGGTTTTGACCACCGTGGAGGCGTAACTGTTAAACCTAAAACGATTAGACGTAAGACGATTTAAAAATATAATAGGTGTAGAATAATTATCGTTTGTTTTTAGATATACTGAAAAACAAACACATTGATTGTATCTACATTAAATCCGATTCCGTTAATTAATTAATATTGCAAAGGCTATGTTCGTAATTAGTAAAATGACAAAATTAATTTGCATATTCATAAACTTTACACAACTTGTCACTATATGAAACGGCGCTGTCACTTTTTGTGGCTACATCAACGTTTGCTTTGCTTTTTGAGATAAGTGTCTATAGATAAAGAGTTTTTCGTTTTCGGAAGAGGGCATTGCACTCAAAATATTAGAATTGGCGTGCGTACGGCAAAAAAATTCAAGTTCGCCTCGAACCGATCTGAGCGGATTTTTTGCGCTGACTTTTTCGTGGTCAAACCTGAGTTGGCGCGTCGGTAATCGAAAAAACATTATCAAAAATTTATGAACCCTATTAAGATGATCGCAAAAACTGGAAAATGATAAACTCGCCGGCCCTCCGGGTAACGGGACCGCTGCTATATACGACGGGCCTTTTTGTACGATGACAATTATTTTTAACTACCTTCCCGATCGCGAGTTAGCTGACTTTGTTTGCTTCCAAATTTAACAGTATATCTTTTTTCGTATCTGCTTTTGGTATTGCCGATCTTGAGCATCGTGGACAAATTGCGCACCATCCCTACATTTTTTGATTTTGTTGTTGTTAAAGGCCTTTATTCCTTTGTTATCTTACATTGCTAATACACGAAGAACGTAAGATATGTCTTACTATATAAATGATAGATTAACTCAGACGTATAATGATGGGAGAACAACTGAATCTTCAACTACCATAGCAGGCTCGCACCGAGGCACCAGTGCCTCATAAACAGTATAGAGATATCAAATTTCGAAAGGCAATCCCGTTCCGCTCTCATCCACCCTCGTAAATCACAGCGAGTATTAAAATCACGATTATACCGGGCATAAGTTAGCAATAAATCGAGAATCGAGTACGAAAAAACTCACGCGCGAGCCCCCACGGTACTGCCTCGAAAAATACGCCTTGCGAACTATAAATTTTGTTTTGCTATGGAGGAGAAACAATCCATTTGTTGGCGCGTAAATCTATGGGGTGTTGGAATAGGGATATGTAAATATGCGAAGAAAAAAGAATGCGATGTTGCTTTTAAGCTCTGAATGGAAGTTGTGCGTGTCGGGGACGATGTTCAGCTGGGACTAAACAACACCGTCGGTATTCGAGTGTTAAGTGCGCCTGTGATGAGCTTTGATATTTATTGGAATCATTTCTTAAGATCTTGACAGTCAATGTAGATATGTATTTGATATAAATTTGTTAGAGTTAATGAAGAATAGAAGAGTATAAAAGGGATATTGCGCGAAATTAATTATAGACGCGTTGCTACTCTTGAGGTTTAGATTGAAAAATGAGTCTGAATTTCAGTGACTTTCATTCTACACAGCAGCGTTACGAAGAAGATCACACAAACACAAAAAGGAGAGTGTCTTCATAGTTAAAAGTTAATTAATTCCACCTCTGATAATAGTATAGCGGTATACGGTTATTTTAACAAATGAGTCCTGTTGTAAAGAGCGAAGGTACGAAGAAAACACGCTAGTTTTGACACGCGGTATGGCATGCATAATTTACGGCTCAATCTGAATACGTCACGTCTTGCCGGGGAAAAATTTAATCCATCAACCTTGAGTATCAGTTGCTGCCTCAAACTAACCCTTGGTGGGTGTCGTGAAGCAACTTGGGATTTTGCTTCATGTCGAGTTATGAAGGGAATCCGTATTTTGTTCTTTCTGTAACTAAAAGTGGTATGTATGAAAAGTAAGCCTTTTCGCATACCACTTTTAGTTGCTGATTGAGTGACTAAAAACTCAAACAATATATAAATTAGGTCGAATTAAGTCGTCGTCGATTAAGTCGAATACCAAACCCAATTCTCTTTAAAGTGGAAGATGTGACGGATTTATATTTTTTATTGATATTAAAACCCATTCTAGTTCCAAACTAAAACAAGATAAATCTCTGCAAACAATTCAATTAACAATTTTAAATACCAAAACAAGATTTATGGGTGAGTCGAGATTGCAATCTTCAAAATTCAACATTAAAATCCACCTACTCACACTACTGGGACACAGTGAGTCGTTAAGGGCAAAGGGCGACCACAAATAGACGTCAAAAAACTGGGGTCCCATGCTATGGGGCCTTTACGACCGACCAGGGACGCATAAAGGTACGGAGGTGGTCCTAACCCTATCAATGCGACCAGATGGATGACACTATCGTGACCCCACGCGCCTGTATCTCACCGTTTGTTAGACGTGCCTCTTTGTTTATTTACGCTGTACTTTATGTGCGAACGGCGAAATGTTGCTTTTAACTTCAACGCAAGAAAACCTTTTCAATGTAATGTGACAGTAATGGGTAGGACAAACGTGTTCAAGCGATAAAAGTAGATATCGGTATTCTATGCATAATGAGTGCAATAATTAACTTATGAAAAGCTGTTAAAACGACACGTTTTCCCTGACGTGAGAAAAACAATGCGCCATATTAATGTTGATGACTGTAAAAGTAACTCGTTAAATTTTATAGCTATTCCGTTAGATGTGTTTGAATGAGTATAGAAACGACGGTTTTTAAATATCTCAGCGTTTTTGCTGACTTACCGAAGGAGGTTCTCTATTTATGGTATATTTTTTTCATAGCATACTCTTAATTCGATTTTTAAGGCGACAGAACCTTTTTTGTTTCCATAATTATACTGAATAAAAAAAACAATATATTTTTAATTGAATACGATACACCAAAAACTGTTTTAATGAGACTTACATGTCGAATTTTGGAAGCTCGCAATATTGAAGGAAATTAAAGCGGACATCTGCCAATACGGGTACATTTTTACCGAATTCAGATAAAGAATTCAGCGGTCAATAGTACCCACCACGACAGGATAGTGTTAAATTATGCAAATCCGTAATGGACAGTACGTCCGCGTTTTTTGTTCCACCGAAATAGTTTTTTAACCCTTCTGTGGCGAATAATTTTTGGAATTGTTTTTTGTAAGACTTTTATTGCCAAATGTCGCCCGTAACGGTGAGCTGTCAGGCGAATTAATTAAAAACTCGTATTAGTTTACCGAGTGGAAAATTTTAACGGTTTCATTTTTATTTTGTTACATCTATGTTTCGTTCAGTACGGGATCGAAAATATGCAACGATTAATTTAAAGCGAGGGATTCAACGTAGTATAGTATATTGAAATAAAAAAAGCATACATTTAAGCCACTGTGTTAAATCGATTAAAAATCGAATTCATGTTCTGAGCCAATATTATGGAAATTTTCACGAATGATTTCAAACTAACCGACCAATGGTAGCATTTCAACTATTCACGCGCGTGAATCGACCAATAGAAACAATGGCATAGACGTCAAACGATACTAATCTGTGGAGCCGGACGCGGCTGACGGCGGAAGCCGCTGGCTGGGAAATGAGATAGAGCTCCGTACGCCCATGTCAGCCTGGTACCTTTGATGGAATTGGGACGATGACGTCACACATCCTGAAGGTCGTAGCGCCGAAGACGATTGTCCCTTTCATCGTATCCTGGTATTTGTCGTGTCCAGATACGCTGTATTGTATCAATTTGCAAAATACGAATTCATACAAATATATACTAGCTCATTCAATAATGCAATCATTTATTTCTAAGACTACAAAATAATTTGTTCCCCTTAAAATTTTGTGATTAAGAATTTTTTGTCCCAATAAATAAGCGTAAATAAAATGTTAGACGCTAAAAGAAAGGAATTTTTAAGCAATAATTACATCTGACATAAGTATTTTGCTGAATTAGTCTTCCCACCAGATTACGGTAAGATACAAGAGTGTACTAAGATGACATGGTCACTCACAACATTTTAATGGGTTATACAAGGGAACAATGGATCCTAACAGGGTATATACGTACGGTATTCAGCACGGTGACTATTCAGCACAAAAATATTTTTTCAATTCGGATAAGTAATTCCTGATATATGTAGTAGCCCGTTCAACCAAACAAAGAAACGCTTCAGCCTTATAATATTAATAAGTATAGATTTATTGTATAACATCAGTTGACATAAACAAACCAACACCGCGAATACCCGAAAAAAATCCTACACTTGTTCCTTTGGTGAAACACAGCTTCAGGTAAGCAGAAAAAGCCGATGAATATGTAGTTACTTATAAACTTTGCATATCGATGGCACATCAAAGCCGAGACACCTGCGAGCGGCGCGGGCGCAGGCGGCGCGCTCAAACGGCCGCCAAATAAACGTAAAAAGGACGGTATTCATGAGGAGCGTGGTAGCGGATGCTGCAGGGGTGGCGGAAACCACTTACTACAACTTACCAAAGTAAATAGTATGTCCCCTTACTACATTCTTAAAACCAGAATTTAGCTTAACATTGCGCTATAAGGCAGAAGTAGGAGCGACGGTAGTGCCTTCGTGGTTACGAAGAACCACTAAAAGTTCTACAACTTTAAAATTTTAGATACCGTAGTTACACATTTGTGGATATCCACTTCACAGTAAAAACATTAATGAGCTAGCTTAGACCTTTAATTACAAAAATCAATTAATTTATTGCCATTTGCAACCCATTAAAAATAAAAGTTCGTATCATTGTTTGTAGAAAACAATAAATTAATGTCTTAGTTCTTTACACCTTTAAAATCGGAATACAACAGCTTAAAACTGTGTTGTTATGGCAGAAATAGTTGTCGCGGTGGCACCGCCTAGTCAAATCACTACATATACCCAGAAAATCATTAATTACGCTTAAACTGTGCCCTTAGAACAACGTTATCAAGGTTCGTCATAACGATTGTTTCCATTTTCGCCCATCACTGCAAATAAGTTGCAAAGTACGGTCGAAAACGAAGACGTAAACATGCAATGTAATAGCTGAAAACCTAAATTGTTTTGAGGAAACACAATTAACTCATACTAAGGGTAAAGATGTATTGGAACAACCCTAGCCTTCAATTTAGTCCGTTTTGCATGCGGCCCGCAGCCATTGTGTCTCCTGCCTGTCGTTGCAACTGCACTGATTTGCAGATACATTGAAATACCTATAGCGGGTTGCTTGGGCTACAAAGCCGTTCCTTCTAGGTCCCGGTATATTGTTGGATGAGTGACTTTTAATACTTTTTCTAAAAACAATTGAACAACGATTGTTCTCTTTTCTAAAAAATAATAGCATTTTATAGGGATATGGGATAGTAGCCAATGTAACCATTAATCGATAGAATTCTGTAATCCAAGATCTTACTTAAATCACAAACGTTTTTTTTTAATTATTGTTGATCTAAAAATGCGTCAAGTCTAGTCCAGTGGGTCCTGGGTTCGATCCCCAGCCAGACAGAAATGTGAATGATGAGTTTCGATGTTTGTTCTGGGTCTGGGTGTTTGTGTATCCGTCTTTGTGTGTCCATGGCACCCACGACACAGGAGTAAATCCTACTGTGGGGCTATGAGTGTAGAAAGCGTTTATGTTTAATTGCCGAACTTCATAACTCCCATTCTTGATCATGTCTCTCCATCTTTAAAATACGTTGACTTTGTTCAGTAAACTTGAGTACAAAATACGAAAATCTCCCCCTTTAGACTAAGAAACTCTTAGTTATTTGCACCTCGGTCAAGAAATTTCTGGTTTGCTAAAAGCAGTATTTTTGTACTTATAAGCTATTTGGACATACTCAACCCTTAATCTATTTCCACAGCAGATTACAATGCAAAGCTAATAATATTCAAAACCCGACAGTGGTGGTGAAATAAAGCCGCGCGCACACAGATAACTCACGCGCGACATACAGGCGGTCGCGATGATTTACGCCGCGTCGATACGTAGCAGATATGAAATTTGTCAAGCGGCGATAGCGGCTGTTTATGCGAGGACGTGTCCGTACGAGCGCGTTTCCGAACGCAACGTTTGTCGATGCCACAGATAATGCATGTGTCTAGGGTTTGGCTGTTTGGTGGCGGATGTGACCGATTTTTTCACGCCTTGACACATCTAGCGCCTAAACGTCAAAAGTTTTGATGCCACAGATAATACACGTCTGTCTATAGGCTGTTTGGTGAAGCCGTTTATGACACCAAGATACCCAATTTTTCTTGAATGTATCTGTGAGAAGTTTAACAGGCTTGTGTTCTTAGTTGTTCAGAAATGGTTTAGCAAAAACTTCAGCTTTTACCCGTGACATTCACGGGTAAAAGTGGAAGTTTAAAAGGTATATCATACCATATCAAATCAGTGTGCTACGACACTATAATCAACTCGATGTATCAATTAATAATACCACAGAGAAGCAATGAAAATGTACTGTAAATTAATTAAGTAACTATTCAATTCGAATAAATAAAAAAATAATCTAAAACCCATTGCCACAACTTACTTCCTCTATTAGTCTAGGGGCTCATCATTATCTATGGATACCAATACGTAAATAGCAACAAGTTAGACACACAATAACTTTATTTATTATAATTTACGGTTCATTATAAAAACCATGTCATGCCTTTAATTTCAAAACGTCAGTTTTTTACATATCAAAATTATTTATCTGTGGATGTCATCGCGTCCAGTCGGTTAAACTTGCAAACGCGCTGAAATGCTGTTAATTATAATTTTGTAGCCATTTTCGATATTATCTGTATCATACCATAAACAACGTACCTATTTTTTAATCGCTGAAATAAAAGCCAAAAATAATTGTATGTTAGTAAATTCATGACGTTTTATAGTATTTATAGACCCACAAAAACGAGTTTACACCCAAGATTAAGACCCAGAGATAGTAAGATCAAAAATCTAATACATCCCACGACAGCCGACAGGAACGAACCTGGAACCCTTTACGTAATAGATAAACAACCGCTGCGCTGCAAGGGTTGTATTTTTAAAATATGAAGAAAGTAGGAAATGGGCATTTAGTCCACCTGATGGTAAGTGATCAGTGCCGCCCATGGACATCTGTAATCACCTTCAGATAAGATCAGTTTTATGTGAGACTGGCCACAGATGCGTTACTACCACTAAGGACTAAGTTGGAACGCCTCGGATTAGTATGTCTCCCTTACCACGCTCCTCAGACTAGAACATCGCTTGTAAGTGATATGTGGAATGAGCTTCCTCCCGAGGTATTCCCGGTGCGCTATGACATGGGGCTCTTCAAAAAAGGTGTGAAAAGAGTTCTCCTTCAAAGCCGGCGACTCCCCTGGTGTTATAAATGTCCATATGCGACGGTAACTACTTACTATCAGGTAGCCTGTGTGCCTTATCGTTAAGCTTAAGTAAAAAAAAACACTGTTGGTATTGGACAGAAATACCACCTTTAAAATTCTAATTTTAATATACCACATTTGATTGGATTTAACCAAACATCGTATTTATATTAAATGGCCACATTATACGATTTTACAATTTATTCGCCCGGAGCGCTAATCAGTGTGCACACGGCAATCCGATTAACTAAAATAATTTCCATTTCGGCTCATTTCTCTTCGACTAATTACATTGATTATATTTTTCCACCGAATTACATTTTATTTAGTGTCAATTTGAAATGCCAATACTTTATTGAAAGTGAAACTTAGATTCAAAATACAAGCACCAATTAATATATTACCTATAAACATTTATATAATTGTATGGTTTTCGAAATAACTTCGATTATGTAAAAAATATATGGAAATAAACATATCTCATTCATTAAATGACTCCTTTCGATGTCGCTCATTCTCTTTTTCATTCATAAACTAATTTTTTAAACCTCTGACTAGATTACTATGACCGGAAGCATGAGTTTACGTTTCTCATTTAACTTATACTGTTATAAATAATCTAATGAAAATTCGTTACTAAGCTATTTCGGGCCAGGAGAAGATCAAAACAAAACTTATTGTCTATTTATAGCGTAAATTTAATTTGTTGTTTGTAATATGTATATAACAAAGTTTTCCAATTATTTACAGATCTAATGACATTTAACTGCGTGTAACTAGTGCCGGGTTTCAGGAGGTCGCGTGCGAGGGCGGGCGCTCCGCCCTGGCCTCGGGCGGCGCTGACACAGCTTTGGCGGGCCCTACCGGTTGTCTTCACGCCTCACTACCGAACGAGGCGTCGCTTACAAGATCACCACTTGACCTGCGCTGATTCCGAACAAGGGCTTGCTTTGTCTTTGCTAGATGATATATGAACAGCGATTCGGCATTGTTTTCGTGTCAAATGTCGCAATAAATACATTGAACTATTTTTTCACAATGAATTTCTTTAATATACAATCGTCACATGGGAGCATGGAATTGTTTAAGTTGGTTTAACAAAGCTATTTTAAACGTATAGGTAATGACTACGCAAATTATTTTGTTGTCGCACATGAAAATTTAACACATCTAACTTTATATTATTCTCCTCTCTTACTGTCCTACACAATTTAAGCTTGGAATATACTTTATCTGCATATATACCAGACATAAAATAGTGCTTTCATTGGAAGCAATTAAAGAAATTATGCTTTGAAGTGAAAACCAAGTGTGGTGACTATGAAAGCACTCTCGTCGCAGAATCGTACCAAATATACATCTATGCTACGATGCGGTGTTAAAGTTAAGTTCCATAACTACACGGAACAAATAAACATAAAAACACTTTCGTAGACATCACTGCAGTCTGTTCGGCGGTGTCAGCAGAGACCTTCGAACCGTGACCTACGCCCGTCTAACTAATCCGAGTCCGGCATTGACGCCAGATAAATCACTAACTCCATTGGCACAGATTCCATCGAAATAACCATTGATATTGAACATACAAGTAAACAATAAACAAATATTTCGGGACATCTAAAATACTTGTTATCGAACTGTATGACTTGAAATCTTGAAAGGACCATTGTCCCGAACTGTAACCCGAAAGCAAACTCCAAATGAGAGATCTTAGTCAATTTTGGGCCAATGACGTCAATAATGAGGGCGACCCGTGACGTGGAACCTCAATGACGTAAACCTCGATGTTTATTAATAAATAGGAGCTGAGAGACATTGATACAAGTAACAGAGTAAAAGAAGAACTCAAAAATGGACCAACAAATCATCTCAAAACATTCTCATTGAATTTAAAAGATCTCATAGATTAAAGTTCTAATTAGTATTCTCCGCCTATTTGATATTGAGGACTGAATATAGAAGAGTCGACCACCTCGTATAGTTAAAGTAAAATAACTCACAAGTATAAATCAGTATAAAATAACGAAAGCATTGCTGTCGTAAGTTATAAATAGGTACGACGGTAACAACTACATGATAGGAAAATGGAAATTAACACACGAAAACGCCGGAATATTTCGAAATAAGCCTGAGAGAACGAGACAAAACAAAAAGGTGCCAATCAACGGCCTGACCTGACCTCTCGAGAGAACTCCGATTCGAAAATTTACCGCTCGTCCGGTTCAAGCACGCGGCGACATTCGATAAATCACCGGACCCATTGGCATGGGTCTGGCGAGGATTAGTAATGGCTCTCGATTTCTGGGTGCATCCGTAATAGTGATAACAATGTACTGTTTTCGGGTTTGGATATTCCTTTGGCATTGTTAAACGGTGATGTTAAAATGGTAGGAGACGGAATTAGTGATTTTTTTACATTACTTGCTATATTTCTTGCTTGTACCAAGTGGATTGCTTATATTTTTTACTTAGAATAGCGAGCTAATATAATATTTTACGTTCTAATATAGTAATTAGGAGCAATCCATTCGTGACCAATTTTGTTTCATAATCTTGTTCCTTTAGATTTGATTACAGATGTCCAAAAGTTAAGATAGATTATTTCAGATATCAAAAGACTTTTAAATTAAGAGAAGAGTTAACTAACTTTAATTTTCATCACTGACTGAGTACCTACTTGATTAAAAATGTTTTTAATTACAAGAAGAAAAAGATTTATATAGGATGAAATAGAACGGTATATCTAAAACATTTTAAGACAAAGAAATATCTGTCCCTGAGATTTCTAGAATACATTCAATTTGGTACAACATCTGGTACAAGTGGCATGACAGTCGATAAATCAGAAAACCTTTTGGCGCAGACTAGAGTTTAGATATGCGTAGACATGCATATATAAATTTACATGTACATAAATAAAATACTTATATGTTTAAAGTTTAACTTTTTTGATATTTAAAACTAATGAAATGGTGCATTTAAGAAAATATGACGCAAAAAGTTCTGCAATTAAAGAAACAATAACAAATGAAATCAACAATTAAGTTTAGTTCTTAACTTTAATAGGGTTAAAGTAAAAAAAACGTTTCCACCTCATTATTTGCGAACTTAAATTGCTATAATTAAATCGGAATCATGAATGGTTGTAGCGAACACCCCAATTACAAAGCACGAGCCGTCCAAAGATGTTTTTTCTAATCTCTTCCCACGCACAATGTTCCAGTGTAATTATAGGTTCAACTCGTAATAACACATCGGCTCAATAAAATTGTATATCATTCGGCTCTTTCCCCGGCGCGTCGGTTGATTAGAGCGGCCATTTTGTGGGCGGGCTCACCCGAAGGCGACACGATCCCGGTTCTATTCTCAAAAATAACACTAATCGCACAAATCGAGCACGCGCGCCAACTTCGAACGTGTGTTTTTCAAATTGGAAGCGTCCTTTACCGTTATTACGGGGCGGGATTTTACTACTGCCATTCTTGACAGTTGTGATTGACGTTCATAAATACGCCAAGTGCGAGCTTGTTACGTTCGGAAACGTAAGAAACATTTTTATTAAGACCGAGAGCTTTCGATGTCACCGCTCGTTCGACGAATTTCGTTGAATCTGACATCAAACGCTCAAGTTTTAGAGTAGATATTTGTTTGCTGTCGCCTATCGGTTTCGATGGTATAATATTAATTAACTGAGAGCCACGTCGGACGGTGCAGATGAGTGCATATTGAAATGTCAAAAATCAGTTTTTCTTTTACTTCACATTTTCGGCCAGTTCCAATATCCTCCACGTCAAGAACGAGATAGACAGCACGGGTGGCTACTGGTGGGTTTTCCGAAATGAAATAGAAAACCACCTGTTTTCAGGAAATAGACGCTAAATGGAAATATTCCATTTCTCTTTTGGTTAGCTATTTTGGGTTTTGAAGCGGTAAGCGAAACGTTTGTAAGTTGAGGTTGCCCTTTACACGTCGTTTTTATATTAATTATCTGTTCAAGTCAACATAATGATTGATTCCATCAACCAACCTCTATGTCTTTCTATTTTTCTATTAATATGAACAAAGCGCAAAAATGCATAATACCAAACTCACAGAGTAAGGAAGTCGTTCATAAAGTGCGAACATCTTTTCCATTTTCTAAGTGCAAGGAAACTATTGACTCCAGTATCTTATGAATTTTAAACGCCCTGTCGCCCGCAACATTCGCATGCGCTGATATTAAATTTCTAATGTTAATATGTAGCACATTAGAATCTGGCTCGCAGAATGCATATCAACATACCGACGCGTATAAAAAGTTTAATCCAAGAAACGAACGGGGAATCACTCATTCATATTCATAGTGGTGGAACGGAGAGGCTTTCACGAAAATGGCTCCGTGTCTAGCTAGGAACAGGATGAGATGCATGAATATTAACACGGAGCTGGTACCAGGGCGCCATAACTATATTAGAGATGCTAGCGTACATCGCATGCCAACGGTAGGGGCACGTTTGAAGTTGCGCCGAGCAACGTTCTGAAATTTGACATTTTGACAGCTCTCCGACGGCGGCTGCCTTCTATCCTATCCCCCTCCCTCCCGTACCCACACCATCTTTTTATCTCTCTCGTACATACATCGTAGGCAAGACTCCCGTTTCTGCTACGTCTGACTTCTGATGTGAATTGTTAATGCATCGGTAATTGATATTATAATTCTGATAGCCATTTTGCCGTAATGGCGGCGGCTTTTACTTTAAGAGCTGCGGTCTATAACGGTATGTGTTATGTTATCCGATACTTTTGCCGGTTTTGGGAGACTTTTTCATTTACTGTTACGTCGATGTATTATGACATTGCGTACACTTTAAATTCTAATTTATACTTCTGTATTCAAAAAAATTGCACTGTATTGCCTAGATCTTTAACAAGAAGACTCCAAAATAGTAACGAATGTCCAAAAAAACGCGAGTAATGAACCTACGTCATCATTCGGAGTAGAGCTACGAATTGACGTTGTCACCTGTCAGCCTGGGTATCGTTTTAAAAGAAGCGACGGTGCGTTTAGCGACGAAAACTTTGGCCAATTCAGCCGACGACATCAGAACACGTGCTGACTAATCACTGTCTGGTCTAGCCCAGAAAATAAAAGCCGGCGACAAAAAGCGACGCGACAGCTCTGTCAATCGCGTATCTGCGACGCTGGAGCGACGCCGCAAAAAGTAACCGAGGGCCATAATAAAAAGCGAATTTAAAGCCGAAAATTGCACGTCCCTCAGTAATGTAAGCTACCCAAATTCGTTATTCACCGAAGCACGGAAATTTGAAACGTTTGAAAGGAAACAGCGTCGTCATTGTTCCAGTGGGCGCCGGGAAATTTTATGATTTGATCTTATGTAGAGTACTGTTATTTTGGTAATAATACTATATCTATACAATTATAACCTTACAAAATTTCCAAATTGAACGTTAGACCACAATTACTATCTGTAAGAGACACACAAATAGTTTAACTTTATGACTAATATCAGCTTCAAAATTTCAAGTGAGCTTTTGAAATACCACTAAATATGCGACAGGTTTAATATAATTGAAACGTTTGTCGGTACAAACGAAATATAAACAATGCTGCAGTTTCGCAACACGGCCAAAGCCATGAAAGCATTCCCAAAATTCATTTTTGAACGAACAAAACAGTTTAAAGTGTGTCGAGGTTTTATTTAGCGGGAGATATCGCGCGCTGCGTAAACATCAAATTTTATTGACATTCGCGCGGCGTGCTGCATTTTTTTTGCAATACACTGTATTTTGTTTTTTTCGGCAACTCTCTTGCATTTCGTTCTCGTGATATATCGCCAAAATTCGTTAAATTCTTATTAATCCTTTGCGACGATGAATTGTTTTTCGGCAAAGAATTCGCACGTGTCTAGAAAAGTTTCCAGACGGGTAAAATTCGACAAGCGTCTTGAATTTGGCGATATCAAAGCGTTCGTTGCGGACGGCGCGTCTAACGTTTGTAACACAAAGGTAGGAGTAACAAAGCGATGCTCGAGGCGGGCGCATGTTAAGAACGCGCCTAATCAAACGAGCCAAGTCCCGTTTCCACTTTGTTCGTAGTTTCTTTGAAGTCTCTGCGTTGATATGATCCCCTGGTACCTGTGACGCGACGGCACAGAAGTAACAGCAAAACTCGGATTGTTTATCAAATCACGAGTTCGCTCGGGGCTCCAACTTCAAACACTTTTGAATAGCAAAGAATGGCTTTGTAAACAAATATTGTCTATAAATTTCAATTTATTATATATTATCTATCTTTAAATTAACAGGAGACGTTAGATGTCATGCATGATTATTAATTAATAATTTCCATCATTATGTCTATAGTTAAACGGTAGATGGAATCTCCTCACATGGTTTAAGAAACCTGGCAACGATCACACCTTCTGTATTTATATTATTTACAGGTATTTTCTTCTCCCCATTCACATCCATTATACACTGAAGTAGATTAAAGTTGCTACTGTAACTTATAACTTATCTCTTGCTTCTAAGAATATTTAATTGCATAAGTACCTAAGTTACCAAATCATGCCCTTTAAACGTTATTGAAGAACCTTTCTTATAAAATCAAAATAACATGAGTATGCAATTCAACTGATAGTGAGTGACCACAACCGCCCATGGACATTTAGCTACTTCAGACATCTAATATCAATCATATATGCGTTGCTACTCCCGAGTACTAATGGTCGCCTCATATGAAACGTCCACCAAAAGCAAATATGTTTCAGTGTCACTTCCTCAATGATAGCCTAAGTTGAAACTCGGTCTCTCAATAAAGGCTCCAAGGTTCGAATCCCACCACTGATTTTCTGAAATGTGCGTATTAGAAATTAATTATCACTGCTTCACGGCGAAGGAAAATATCGAGAGGAAATCTGCAAACGTGCAGTTTTATAAAAAAAAAACTTTTTACAAAACTAAACTTTCTTTTTTATAAACTAAATATTTTTTTTTCTGTCAAAAGGTTGTCTACCAATTCGCCAGCGTGGTGTACTACGGCCTAAGAACTCTCTCATTCTGAGAGAAGGCCCGTGCCCAGCAGTGGGACAATGGGATGACGATGGTACTTACCCGGTCGAACCATACTTGTTCTACTAGCAAAACTGCCATGACATCGCAGTGCAGCTAAGAGTTCCTCAACGTTAACGTTCCCTCTATCGAATACACCAATTTGGGAGATACAGTGAAGTGGCATCGTATTTCAGGGAACAATGTGAACAAAGCGCAGTGTACACAATGAGAGCCATCACCAGACAATGTAAGGCGAGCGAGCTAACAATACATTTGTATAGTTACCGATGTTATATTATTGTGACTATTAAGAACTTTCGATCGGTGACTTTCTAATTTTTTCATCGATTTCTCAAGGAAGAGAGGCGGATATTTGGCCCTTACCGGGATCGTGGTCACGGCGAAACTGCGGTGACGGCGAGAATTCGCTTACAAGCATTAGTGGTAGATTAGTTGTATCTATTTAGGTATAGTTCGTTTTTTTAAGTGTCAAACACTTACTATATTCTGACTCACAAAACGTTGAATTATAACTTTTATTCAACGAATTTCTCAAGGAACTAGTTTTGAAATGAGGATTTGAAGCTTATCTGTAAATCTGTAGAGATTAAAATGTCTACAAAAGTAATAAAATCTCACTATGTAGATGCTTATTTATATTATACTACCTGAAGTACCTATTTGTGCTTCGTTACGGAAAATATAAATGGTCGCCAGATGTGAATAGTGCAAAATATCTAAATCAAAAGTAAATCGGACCAGTGGTCCTTGCATGATTGAGCAAAAAGACACACATCATCCTATTTTTATTATTTTAGTATTGAGTATAGAGTACTACATCCATGCAAAATTTCATGTAAATCGGACCAGTGGTCCTTGCATGATTGAGCAAAAAGACACGCATCATCCCATTTTTATTATTTTACTATAGAGTATAGAGTAGTAGTAGATAATTATATACTTTATTTGCAAACATATTTTTCACCATATAATCTATATGTTTCTCATGTGTTTACGTATGTTAGACGGAGCAGATCCAATCAAGGCGTCTGGCGACCAGCCAATCAGAGCTCCAACGAGGGTTTCTTGGAAGTATTTACATGACAGTACGTGGATACGCTTTTGTCTTTTATGTAAAGAAGGCGTACAATCTGCTCAATAAGGGGATCTTGTAGAATCCAAAATTGTAGCAAAGTCAGTAGTCCATCCGATGATAAATGGCCTCAGTACCAATACACTAGCTGGTAGAACCGTTGATAGTTCAACTATGCGGCATAACACAGCTATTTATAATATTAACAATAGTGGTAATCGCTGCTGTCTTAATGTTTAAAGATATATTTATCCAACGCATTACATCTTAGTTCTCCTGAGTAGCAACGCATCTGTGTCCGAACTCAGATAATGAAATAAAAAGAAATGAAATGAATGTCTTTATTTTGCATAGGCCTACGGTGTTACAAATTGTCAGTTACAATTTTTTTTTCTTTTTTTCCTCACTATAACCTAACATCTGCAGCATTTAATATTTTCCAGCAAATGTAAAAACACGCATGAACAAAACTCTACAATCTCCATAATTTAATAATCGATATTCGTTTAAACTAAGTTCATTTGTAATCAAAGAGCCTATTAATCTAGTTAGCAATGGTATAAGGCTAAGTCTGATTAGGTCCATTCGATTGCGACATAAGGCCCGCCGCACACCGCCGCGTATCGTGACGAGTCAATTCTGATCGTATCGTATTGGGTATACTGTATTCGCGAACGTTATGGATATAGGGTGTTTTATTACAATAATAAAAAAATGTATTTAAAACTCGTTCTAGTTATTTTAAGAAGATTATTCCGTATATTTACGGATTAAAAAAATCGATGACAAAGGATTAAAAAAGTGCTTAAACAGTTACTTGATAAAGTCGAAATAGGTATAATTTAATAATCATCAACTAGTTACCTTACCAATGTGCTACGGGATACAGGTGGCCTATTAAAATGACATAGCCACAGTCCATAATAATATTTTTTGGATATTTAAATATACAACGAGCATGCTATGTTCCCGACAGTAAGTAAAGTACTGCCGCCCATAGACGTCGGTTCTTTACCTCAAATAGGGCCGGAGCCCTGAGGTCGGGCACAGATGCCTTGTTGTCCCTGAGGCCTAAGATTACCGTGTATACAAAATGCCTTTATCCTATACTACTGTGGTATTTCTAAAATTCAAAATACAAGCATAAATTTTAAAATTCCGTTACCATTCCAGAACAACCTGTACATGAATAATCTAAAAAGCATGCACCGTGGTAGCATGGCAAAACGCGACAAGTCACATTTAACGTATTCGCCGCAAGGTGGCGTCGCCTTCGGCCCGCCAAATTATCATAAGCTTTTGCGTTTTAAAATATATATAAAAATGCACTTGACGTCTTGCCTACTTAGCGATGGCGGGAAAAAATGTGAATTCGCAATTTAAATTATTTGCCAGTTGATCCCGCTCGCGTGAATTACATAGGCAATGGTTTAAAGCACTTTGTGGGTTATTAATGGTGCAAGTTTTCAAAGCTTTGTAAAAATAGAACTATCGTGTGCAAAAGCAATGTAATGCTTGACCTAAAAAATGTGAATTTCCGTCTTTTAAGTACTAGCTTACACTGCCTCGCACGGATATTTTAATATTAAGTGTTATCAAATACACTGGCTAATGGCGTAGGCTATTCGCATTTTGTGAAATCTCATTAAGTATTTACGTACTCGTGTGAAAAATATTTTTGTTATCAGCAAATGACTTCAACTTGACAAATCAAACACTCACGCAATTGAAAACATTGAAAGAAAGGAAAGACAATGCATGAAATAAGCATATTCACAGAATTTTCATATATCTTCATAATATATTATGAACACTCTCCAAATATGCTGAAATCTTCAAAGATGCAGTTTTTGTTCGAAGAATTTTAGTTTGAGAAGCACTTGAGCAAATAACTTAGTGGATCTTGGAGGCTAGACACATTTTTAATGTTCCTAAGTGGATTCCTGGCGGTATAATTTAGTATGCTCCAGTTTGAGTGCAGTCTAAAAGTGCGGGTGTCTGAATTTTAAAACTATGTATGAGGTAAAGCTGTCGCTGGATAAGTTCGTTGGGTATTTGTCGTTTTGTAATATTTAACTTTTATTAATATTGAACGAATGTGCATGATGTAGAAACAACTTTCCGAGATATTCCCTGAGCGCTATGGTATAAGGGTATTCAAAAGGTACAAAAAGAGCTATCTTTCTAAGAGCGATGCATAAAACTTCTTTAGTTTTACAAATATCTATAGACAACCGTGGCTGCTCTCAATTGGGGATCATTCTCGCATTAAGTGCGAATGTTAAGAAGTACCTAAGATCGGACACACCGAGTCACATAAGAGATTTTAATTTGACAAAGATAGTACCAAAAAGTATCTCATGCCAGATCGCCACACCCTTCAGATATTGAGACAGCAGTAGTACAGCGCTGCTTATAGGACAGAATCTATTTGTGGTGGTTCCACAGCTGAACCAAAAACATATATCACACTCATATTAAGAATACAAAGAATTATTGGTTTCCATTGCTATTCAGAGTTAGTTTACCGTCATGTCTAATAAAACTACTGATCAGCTAACATATGCGTCGTTACGGTGTGTACTCCAACACCAAAATCAGCTCGCTGTTTCTAATTACCTGACTATTATTTTTGCTTAAGAACCTACTATCAATACACCCTAAACCTTCGTTCAAACCCTTTAGCGAACAATGGGGCCAATTTAAAAGCACCTGTGTACGAAATCTTTCTTGGCGTACTAAGCAGCAATTATTTAAAGTGTAAAGTTTAAAGAAGTGAACTCATGGAGTCGTGGTGCATTATGAAAATGGCTGGCACCCCCACCCCGACGGGCGGCCCCGCCTTCTTTAAGTAATTGTTTCATATAAGACATCTAGAATGCTATTTTGTAATTGCCTTTTCCATTTAATTGATTTGCTTATGTTTGCTGGCTGCTTCATGTGCGATACGTTTGCACGTTTTAAAACATGGACATAGTACCCACTTTGACTGAAATATTCTAGTTTATACTACACACAATTAACGCTTATTTTAAAAACACAAAATTGAATAATATAAAGGCCACACACTAATGATTTATACTATTTTACTGTTTTGTAGTTTACAGTTTTATCATATTGTAATCATTTAAATCAAACATGACAATTTTGCCTTTTTTATAAGAAGTATATATATGAAGAATGTATATGAAGTAGCAAACGGGCAAGCAGCCCACCTGATGGTAAGTGGATACTGCCACCTATGAACATTTGTTATCAACTTCATGTAGAACAGATATAGAACCCCTATATGAAGTCTATCACAGATACGTTGCTCCTCCCGAATACTGAGATGGTCGCCTCATATATAAGTAAGCCGGCAACCACACCCTTCCCCCGAAACG
>DWNE01000016.1:0-52469 GCA_018249875.1 Cecropterus toxeus
TGATTTTTCTAAAATTATGTGCGTTTTAGAAATTTAATTATCACTGCTTTACGGTGAAGGAAAACATCGTGAGGAAAACTGCACATCTGAGAGTTCTCGTAGAAAAAAAAAGAGTTTTCAAAGGTGTGTGAAGTCTACCAATTCGCACTTGGCCAGCGCGATGGACTATGGCCTAAAACTCTCTTACTCTGAGAGAAGACCCGTGCACAGCAGTGGGACTATAATGGGTTGACGACGAAGTCTGGCGTCTCTCAAGTCGAATCAAGCCGGTTCTGCGTCCTCCGTATCGACGTCCACCGACCTGATTTGATTTTGACAGATAAATTCTCCTTCTACAGAAGGTTACAAACGAGCGACTGCAGACAGGCGACAACAGTCGATAATTACAACACTACTTTTTATCCACACGTCACCGACATCTATCTAACCTAACAATTAGCAAACAAACAAACATGCATTTTGTCATGCAGTGTTAGTCAAAACATCGATACGGTTCTATGAATTCGCATTACGGTTACAGAAAATGAATCAGACAACGAAGGTATCTCACCATTAAGGTTACTGCAAAGGTAATGAACATAATACAGCTGGGCAATATAGAACCGCCTCGCCAGACCCATTGTGTGTCGGATTCAATACAAAACTTAAACTATGCTCCCCGTTTAGTGCTAAACTTTGACCATTAATTATTTATCGGACCCCGATCACTGGGCAATACTGCGTTAACTAATTCAAAAGTACTTCACTTTACATACTTTTACAAAACTTTTTTATATTCGTATTCATATTCAAATCTTATTTGTTCAAGATTTATTCCTGAGGACCTTTTTTTAAAGTAAAAGAATATCACTGGGAGTCTGGAATTTGAATATTAAATAGTTCTATGTCAGATCAAAGGACTACTTATGAATCTTCGGATAAAAAATACGGTTTTGCATTTAATTCATTGGCGAAGGAGAATATGGAACTTTAAACTTAGGTCTCTCGTTTAGTAGGTGCCATGAAAATACGAAGATAAGAACCTAAATATTTAGACCAATAATGTCAACCTCATTCCTTTAACAGATTTCTCATCCTAGGTATGAACGCAGACAGTCATTATCAAACACACTCAAAGCGTAGTCTTAATGGAATCCGGGACCTACAGCGGTATTATGATCACTGTGACTAAAGATGACCCTTACCACAATAGGCCTCTTTGGCAATTGTCACAAATCATTTCAATTAAATTCAAATTCGGAACAATTTCGCACTGACCGGATTAACTAACGAAGTTTAATATGAAACTTAAACTACCTCGGATAGGCGAAACTTCAACTATTAATTATAATTAATGTTATTGGACCTCTGATTACTGTTCACTTTACCGACAATATTTCATTGAATAATCTGGGCTTCAGAGTACATATGGTAAAGGAGTGACCCTTCCAATGAGGCATTCCAAAGTAGTCCTCAGAAGAAGAAATGTATCGGTCATCAATCTATGGTATCACTCTGACTTTACTAGGTATCAGAACCTGTATATTTCGACCAGTAATACCACCTATTTCTAGCGTGAAGCAGTTTTTGCGTGAGGTGGAAGGGTATGGTTGCCGGTTTGCTTATACATATATTAAGCGACCATCTTAGATGCCATGAAATGAAATAAAATATCTTCATTTTTATAGGCCTATGAAACCACTACAAATTGACAATCGCAATATTTTTTCTTCCCACTACCACCACATTGGAATCCGATGAGAAACCGACAAAAAACTCAGTGGGCGGCAGTTGCTACCACCAGAACTACATACTTATTTGTTGTGGCTTTACTAGGTATGAAGTATTTTTTTTGCAGTGTTATATAATAAATAAATTCATTAGAACGTAACAATGAAACCGTTAAGTGCCAAACTTTGGCCATTAATTTATCAGCAAGGCTCTGGTTACTACGCTACACCATATTGTATTAAATTAACCAAGTTGTTAGATATCGTATAGGTATATCGAGAAATGATCCCTGAGGTTCTCTGGTTTCAGTAATTTGTATAGAATTTACTGAAAACGCCCTAAGAATAACTTAATATTATATAAGAAAATGTGCTTTACTTTATGATTGAATTTTTATCTTCAAAAGATATGAACACAGAATTCTAATGGAAATTTATTCAACAAACGTAAAATATCACTATGTGAGTGCCTTGAAATATGTTTGATTACAATTTAGGGATCAACTTTCACCATTAATATCACGTCATCTGCGCGACATGCTATTGTAGTAACAAAATTAATAGCTGCTAGATATAATCGTCATGGAGTTTTGACAAGAAGATTGTCTAGACGACCCTTATCTAGCAATGTCCCCAATAAATACCAGACCGCAGATTTAGATAATAAAAATTTCGAGATAACTGGAATGAAATGTCGAAACTTTTCAAAAAGATCAATCAAATTGTACTCATTGATACCCAAAATTCTGTCTCTCAAAATTCCTTATCACATTACCATTTCCATTGTTTACGATGTCATTAAAACTTATGGTAGTCTCTCTGTTAAACGTAACACAGGGTTGTGTTCTTGTTCCTAAGTGACTTAGCATCTACATCACAATTTTGTACCTTGTACCTACGGCAAACTCAAATACTACCCTCCCCCTTCTTCCCCGGGGGCTCAAACCCACACTACGCTCTTACGCAAATAAATAAAGCAATAACTTATATCTAAATCTAATCAGTTTAGACGTCACACAGACTTGTGTTTTTCTTTGTTCATACATTGATCGAGCAGGAACTTGTAATCGAACTTTTACTCTTGTAATCGAATCTATATCCCGAAGTATGCAGGATAAAATTACATAGATCCAATAGGAAGATTTGAGTCGTAGTGCCGTATTAAATTGTAATGCTACGGCGGTCATTTACAACCCCGAAACAATCACCTCAACACAAGTGAAACAAATATTGAGTTAAAAATGAAACCTTAATCGAAATAAATGCGAAAGATTGTGAGGATCCATGCACGATTGTTATTATTCCACGTAAAACTACTAATTCGATTAGCCTGAAATTTCGCATTCATGTAGTTTATGACCTGAATTAATACATATGGACCATTGGTACTCCTCATGGTAAATGACCGAAGAGTCAGAAAATCTAGTAGAGAGAAAATCGAATCTTAAATTATTTTAGGTACTCACCGTTCTATTTCCGAGGTTGCGAACCCGGCAGCTCAAGTATGCGGACTTGCCCACCAAAGCGGTGACGTTTCTCGGCGTCGCCGCGTCGAAGGAGGGCGCTAGTCGAGCGGAGACACCAGCCGGCAACGCGTTTATGGAACCCGCCCCGCCGGCCACGTCGCACACACCTGTGGACAAAATCATATATTGTCAACTAGATGAAGGTCCGGATTTGAACCTCGGCTAGACAGCTCAATGGTGAATTTAGGTTTTTATTCAGTCTGGGTGTGTTGACTCGCCGCTGAATGTATCTAATGCTTAACCCATACGTTGATTTCCAGAATTGGACTATGAGTAAACAATTGGGCATGATCATATCTAAATTATATACATTATCCATATCCATTTATAGTATAAAAAAATAATCTATAAGTTGTTTAGTTAAAAGAATAACCTCCCGTAGTTTGACTGCGAACAGCAACGCATAATAACTTATTATCGCCACAGTACGGTTTAATATCGTAATTTTCGATTATTGCTCACCAATTGTATGTATGTAAACATATATTTCTATTACCCTTATTAAATATTTTTTTGCTTAATAAAGCACAAGCTATTGTTATGCATGAGATAAGAAAATCACGCTTTTACCGCAAAAATGAGACTCATCAAAGAGGAAAACAGGCATTATTCCGAGAGGGGTCATCTTTAAACTAGTAAATGAGACCATATTCTAGCACAAGAGAGGGGCTAACACAAAAGGTTCGGATCTAAGCGCTCCGCCCTTTTAAATAAAAGCCTGACCTGCGATCCTTTCATGATAACGTAAATGAAGGTGTGGTTACGCAGAAAATGGTACGTTTTACTAAAGGGATACATATTAAGGTGATAAAAGATTAAATAAAAGATTACAATCCTCACAAACATAACATTCTTAAGTAGATTTACGTACAAAACTAACTAAACGTGAAATTCATAATAAACGATTATTGAGAACTTTTCAGGCAGACTTTCGGTGTGAAGGATTTGTTGTAATATGTCATATTACTCTGCTGAATAGGCTTTCTTCGCAACAATATATTTAGTTATTGTATTATTGATTAACCAATACATATTTTAATGATTTTAACGCATAACGTGTTGACCTTGACCATGCATATGTATATGATTGACCAGGTTATATGGGTAATTTGCAAATTAGGGTATTCAACGTTGCAGAGCATCAAGGCTCTAATTAAATGCATTTCAAAGTCTTTAATAAAACAATTATTAAAGACTCTCTCGAGGGATAGGACACGAGTTAACTCGTGTCCTATCCCTCGAGACTGAGATCTTATTTTAATAATTCACTGATGGTTATTACCTACGCCTTCCACCCAATATGATAAGAGGAATATAAGTATTAAGACATATAATATAAATGTTTATTTAAGTAACTATAATTATTATAATAATATTATGATAAGAACCTTTCAAAATAAGCACGTTTTTAAACGTGCTTTATTTGAAAGCTTCCCTAAATCTTCATCATATAGCTTCGTCCATACATTAAGTAAAGACGGTACCAAAGAAAATCTAATTTGCAAACATAATCCTGATTTAAGAATGCCTTCACTTTAATGGTATCCCATTCACGAGAGACAACATAAATAGCGGGATCGAGGATGAATGAAGCCCGATTAAGGCCTCAGAAGGACAAAGATGTGAATTAAGTGGCATTTGCAAGACCTAGCGCTATTGTGTTCGAATTGTTTAATTAATACTATAAAGAAAGGTCACAGCCGAAAACTCCGCCGATACAGACTCAGACAAAGATGAATAATAAAAAAATAAGTGAAACAAAACATTGAATCTATCTTAATCTGATCTCAAAAGAAACGACGCAGCCAAAGTTACCGTTAACTGCGTAAGTTTATATGAAAGGTGCAATCATGATTTATGATTTAGTAGTTTCATGTTATAAGCATTAACTTTTCTTTTCTCGGTAGATTTTCTTTGGAATTGAAGATTAAATCATAAAACACCAGAGATCAGCATTTAATTAAGGTATATAACGACGCAGAATAGCATTTTCGTCGAATCTCGAAAATCTCGATGATGACGTAACTTATGTAATGCCAAACATATATTCCAAATAAGGACACATATTGATTACTAACTGCGAATATTATTTCGATGCCTATCACCAAAATAATTATTTGAACTACGTCCCACATAAGTTATTAACGTGTGCCGAAGTAGGTCAATTATCACAGAAACATCGCAATGTGGGTATCAAGTTTCGATTTAGCGCGAAATTAGATTGTAATTAAAACCTCTCCTAAATATAAAACGAGGAACATTTTGAGCAATGAATGAGGATATAGTAAATTGAATTAACATAATGAAATGAATGATTCTGTAAATGGCTAATTAACTAATAAGCAAGGAAGCTGGCGATGTTTATGTAGACTTAATTGGCTAAAGCTTTACTTATTAACTGAAATATAAATAGAAGATTGATATCAACTGTATAGAAATTCAAGTCATTTTAGAAAAACGCTTTTTTTACAATCACGTATTTTATAGTGAAGAAACAATGTTCATTCAAGAGTATAATTGAAAACAAACAGTAAGTCCCAAAAAATTTGAAGGACCTTTGTTCATAATATGGAATGTTATTAGAAATTTCTGTTGAAACAAGAGCACCCACGCAGCTTAAGAAAAACAATTAAAGTGGTGAAAGAATAAAAACATTTGTCATAAACATAATACGGCACGGCACTAGTGAGCACCAACTACAGATTTGTAACTTCATGCTCAGCTGTTTTTGCTTCAGTTTTATACACATAAACAATAATAACATAACAAAACATTATTACATATTTTTACTTCCAAAACGTATTTATGACTTGCTCTAAATACAAAATTGGATAATATTTCTTACTTTTCTCCCTAACGTTTCTTATAAAATTCTACAGAAAACGTTATAATTTATTTTCTTCTCATAAATATACATCATAACCTTGCCAAATTGAAATTCTAGCAATTTTTATTGAAGTATTAGGAACTAATTTCACGGTCCGCAAAAAAAAAACGATTTATTACGGTCCAATAAATGATGAAATCTTATACCAATATCGCTTAAACTTTGCAATCGTTTCAAATGTTTAGATGAAATAGAAATTTATTCGTGTCTGCAATTAACATTTACAACTTTAATTTGTTTGTACAAATTGTTAGAATGAATGAAAAATATCATAAGATTTTGTTACCAGTGAAATAGATCAAAGAAGAAATATCGAAAAGCTGAAATATAGCTAATTCAACGGACATACACACGTAATGTATGTTTAAATATCCATTTCTTTGGCACGTTCTAAGGCTATAACGGCTTGATGGATGGTAACATGTAACGTATCATAGGAATCGTCTCAGTCAACAGAATGCCATAGGCTTTATATAATTTAGAAATATGACGCCTGCAAACAGAAAATAGAAGGGAAGTGGGATAGGATTTTCATATAATCATAACATGAAAAAAATATATATTACAACTTTTTTATGTTATTATATTAACACAAAAAGTATAAAAAAAAACATATTATTATTAAAGGAAATACCTGACTGCTGAAATTAGCAATCAGGTTTTTGCTTGCATAACAAGTTCTTATTTACTGGAGTACCTATAGGCTGCCCCCCGACCAGATGACTTGCATAAGACGGTTGTTCACCGCTGGATTCAGATGGCTCAGGGAGGCCTACGTCACTCATTTGACTTGCAAAGGCTAATAGAAGGAAAGGTGGAGGGTTACAATGACAGGATTCGAACTATGGATACAATTAAGATCACGAACGTAGGAGCTATAACAACATTTATATAGCACATCCTACTAGCTTAGCTTGGCGTCATAGCTATCTCGCTCATATCTGGTGGCAAATCACCCTAAAACCCATCAGATATCATTCAGCTCATTCAGCTCATATACATATATAACCACTACTGACCACAAGACAGTGGTGCGCTCTTGTGAATCACTCATAAATAAATATAGATGTGAAAAATCTTTGAGTCGTACCTAAAAACTATGGCTCAGTGCCATTCTTCACCCTTAGAATAATAGCATGAATACTAAAATATAATTATATTTACTCGTACCATGAAGCGAGTACATATCGTACATTTACATTTGTACATTTTGTTATCTTTGCAATGCGGTTACGATGGTCGTTTATTCGCGAGAACTTCTGCGCACGGGATTTAATGTTTATGAGCCGTAAGTTATACAATAACAGAGCTAATATCAATTCCGGTTTATACCTACATAGATTAAAACACTAGCGTAAGTAAGATTTTATTTCACATAATCCGTTAACTGTGAGAAATGTTCGGTGACGCAGTAATAAATTCCGAAGACTCGCAAATTGGTATTTTCTCGCCGGAGCTTTGAAAATTTAATGTAATATTTGTTTCTATCCTCTTTTATGTTAGGTTTAGAGTGAACATTTTCTGTTACATAAATAACAATGTTTTTAGTAAAAATAACAAAAATACCGATTCAATAATAAAAATGTCATTTAATAGACCGAAAAGGATCTCGAGCTCACTTCTAGAAATTCTTAAAATTTATATACACGCTTTCTATACTCATAGCCCCACACTAGGATGTTTTCCTGTGTCGTGGGTGCCATGAACACAAAAATACGAATACACAAACACCCTGACCCAGAACAGAAACCTAAATTCACCAATCAGATGTCTGTCTGGCCGGGAATCGAACCCGGAACCGACTGCGCGTCAGAACGGTATGGTGGCCGCTTTGCCACTATACCGTTCTGACGCCAGTCGTCAGGTATGGAACTATCTAGATAGTTATGTCGAATATTCAATTTATTAAGAGTGGTCACAGCACTTTGAAATTGCAAGATAAACTTAAATTGTCCCCTTTTGATGTTAAAACGCAGACAACTCGTTTTAGTAAGATATATTATAATAACTCCATCCCAAGATGCGCAGTGAAGAACAAGATTAATCATGAGCGGAGACAAAAACTGTCGCTAAGACGTGAAATTAAAAAATCTTTTCACCGCTCTGCCCTGCTTTTCTTGGAACTTTAGCAAAATCGTTATAATTATTTCTATCCTTACAAGTAAATAAATTTGGTGCCTTATGGTAATTTAAAAATCATGCTTCTAATAACAAATGGTAAAAGTATGTTAGTCCTTTTGTAATCTTCTTTACATAGACTAATTTTTTACAGTCGACAGATTTTGATAACTTCACGACGATAGAAGAAAGCAGGAAATTATGTTATATGAAATTTAACCTGCAAACATCTAATATTACTCATATAAAATCAAAATATTGCGACACCCTACCGATTACCTGATTAGATTACCAAATCGCGTATGTAACAATTTGTTACGTAAGGGTATATGAGACGAGACAATTAAAATAAATTGTCCTGACCTTAATAAAAGCCGATAAAATCGTAAACATAAAAATAGTGAGGTCAAAACACTAAAATCCTGTTAAAATTTTAGTGGGGCTCATTAAAAGTCCATGATAAAGGCTAAGCGAGTAAAAGTTTTGCGATTTACATGTAATTGAATTAGTTTGGGCCTTTATTACTGTAATTCTGGGTTTGTAAGCGGTTAACGGTTTTGTTGTTAGCTTGTACTTCGTGATAATAGTATTTTTTTGATCATATATAACAAGCTTAAATCTTGGGCGTTTGTTTAGTTATAAATAAAAAGGTTTTTAAATACAAGATTGATAATGATACAGCACTAACTTATTTCTCCTTCTTTCTTAATTCTTTATCATATTCGAAGTTTATAGGATTTAAAAGGAACTGGAAGGACTATCGTGGAACTGATCCTGATTTATATATGTGACGATAACTGTTTTTATGTTGGTTACATGTAAGATACCCGTATTTGAATTACATTACTTCGATATTTCATATCAAAATATTGGTCTGATACGAATCAAATGTTCTAAGCATATGATCGCGTTCAGCTACCTGTCAATATCATCTTCCAAAAGCAACCTGATACCCGGTTATGATGAAGTGTAACCCCACATTAATTACCCGTAACATCAATAACCGGCTCACGGAGGTTATTGGGTGTCGGAGTTTATTTTTAAAAGTATAAAATTCCTTCGCCCCATCGATCATTGTCGGGTGATGACGCGTGTAACGTCGGGCGCACGTATTCATGCATCATTATACATATTAGGTGATACTCCCCAATGCACATGTATTTATGATAGCCTAGTGGTATAGATTTCAGCCTGCTGAGAGTTTAGAATTTAATGATCAATTGATTTGTTATGTACTTACGATATGGATAGGTGCGTATTACAAATCAGCAATTGCTTGCGTTAATATGTGTAATGATATGAAAACAGCATGATGTAATTCACAAGCTCTATGCATGACTACATATTTTTTTAATGTGTGAAATCTTGAAGGTAGTTGAACCCTTCGTGGTTCTACTCTGGCACCATCGTCACAATTTCTGCCTGACAACGCATGGTATATTCCAGTTCTCAGGGCTAGCAAAGCATTTGTTGCCAACCTAAGGTAAGATTCTAATCTCATCTGGGCTAGATTACACATGGATACAGATGCATGCATGCTCGTGAGCTATTTCAATGCTATAAAAATCCACCAAATTGCAGTTGGCTAGCGTGGTAACTATAGAATATTAATTTATCTCCAGTGCAATTTCGTCTAACCAATTACCGATACTTTGGACTCTGTGATGACTGTATTCGGACTACTGCTGTGTTTTAAAGGAATAAGTGGTTCTATTTCGTCCTCTTTAATTGAGTTTAACTACTGTTCCAGAAGGATTTTGGGTGGCCATAAGAAAATAACACTTTTTACAGAATTTAATTTATTTATCCGATAAATTATATACCACACTTATATACATTCACTTTATTATACTTTTGTAACTTTCAGAATACATTTGGGCAGAATAACGTCTTACACTGGTATCGGTAGAATGACCACGTTAAGATTGTTCCTTCCTATTTATAATAAACGTCGCAAGTATTAAACAATCTGTCATAAAGTCAATACAATATCCGTTTATGAAACACTCGAATTGTATTAAGAGTTTGTTATGCAAAACAGCACGGGAAATATTAGGGTTGCAATTATGCAGGTTTTCTGTGACATAATTAAAAATTTTATAAGTAAAGTATTTACCATATGTAACGAATACCATTTATTAATTTATCAATAATTTATTATCTCAGATTATTTATAATTATATCACAAATTTATTATCTCAGATATTCCAACTATACGACATTTATTTTTATAGACTTCTACAGATTGTTTTCCATAAATATGTAAATCCATACACAATATCGGCATCACAAAATCTATTACCCGTGAATAGTTCATCCGATTATGGGTAGGTACGACTAGAGTATTACGTATCTACACTATCGGTTAACGGAAATGACGCTCATGAACATAATGGACCTAATCTATTATGAATATTAAATCATAATACAATTTTGCTTTTTGTAATGAAACTTCATTTTCGCTTAAAATATTTAATCATGGATGTTCCAGGACCAATGCTCAGTCACCTGGCTATTTAACTTACTAGTATTGCTTTATTTAAATAAAATCAGTAATTACTACTGATTTTATTTAAATAAATCATTTACAAATCACACATTGTGGGCTTTTTTTCAAAGCTTTTCCTGGAAACTGACGTGGGGAATTCAGATAATAATGGTTGAACAATTGTTCAAATTCAAATTTAAAATATTTAAATCATAATTTTTTTTTCAATTCTTTTAATTTAATTTGTATCACTAATGAAAGATGTAATATACCTGGTATTAAAGCAATACACTTGCATTTTTTTGCACAACGATCACTGAACTCCAAAAAGCAAAACATGAAACTATGGTCACTAGAGCAAATTCATTGAGTGTTTTACTCTCGAGGATAAACCAGTTATTTTTTTTAATAAAAATCGTATAGCCGTTGCGAGTATACGGGGCAAAATTTCAAAACTCCTGGAATTCAGCAACAACAAACGTTGTTATCCAACATTAAACGAAGTTGTGTTGATGTTGCGGGCGATGACGTGCGCCCGAAGCACGGCATGCGTCATTACCCGTTAACCGTTTAACGTTGTACTGGCGAGATATTTTGTCATATTTATTATCTTTATCTTTTTTGATACATTTAAAACAAAGTCACTCTCAACTATCAGACTGTCTTGCGGTCTTCTTTTACGCAACGGATTTTTTGATTTTATTTAACGCTTGCTAAACCTTTAGAGCTACATCAAACCAATGTACATAATTAAAAAAAATAGATCCTAAAAGTCCTGAAGAAGAATCCGCGAAGATGTTTTATGTGAAGCAATAATCTTCAATTGATTATTACTATTATAACTTATCCATATAAATATGTTTATCACTTTGGAATTCCATATAAAAGAAATATATATTTTTTGACCATACTTTAGGAGTGTTAACCGATCAGAGATTAACTTCAGTCAGAACGCTTGTTGTGTGTGGAGTTGGTAGCAGATGTTTTTGAGTGGCAGTGACCATCTGCTATTGGATGAACTGTGTACTCGTTTACTGATCTATTTAATATGACATATTAATACTGAAGGATGTTCGAGCGTAATACATATAAAATACATATTTGTATAGTGCATTCTTGATAGAAATTACGTACACTTGTTACGTTTTTTACGTTTTTATTTAGTGTGTAGTATTAACAAATTTACAGCAACCGAAATTGTTCAAACAGTTTTAAAGTTTGCATGAACCACTTTAGCTTTGCGCGGGAGTGATTTTTAGGTTAGCTCAGCCGTCGTCAATAGAAACACGTAAAAGGAGTAACAGAAGTAAAGGCGTTTAATTAAAATTACAAATTACGCTGTGACAACACATACAGAATAGGTCCAAATAAAGATACTGCATAATCCGTTTAACAAAGTCCCTACCCTGTACCCAGAGTTGAGGCGGTTAAAACAAACTGCGCACTAACTAAGCAGCTTCCATTAAGAATTTTTTGCATAAACTTTTTTCTACATTCACCCGTTTAGTTTCGAACTGCGGGGCGTTTGTTTTTGTTCACCCTAACCAAATAGTAGTTTTACTAAGTTTTTTGTGCGCTGTATAATCGGTTTGCAAAGTCGTCAAAAACCTGAATCGTTGGAAAGTACGTCGTTCACAGCGCCTATATGTCGGTCGTATAAAATATTTACATTCCAACCCTGTCTACATTATGAAAGTTAGTGGAGTTAGCTTTATTGTTATGAGTTCGTGATAGGGTTGTCTGTCTGCCAAAACATTTCATCGATAATCTTACGCCTGCTCAGGCGTTGGAAGAACTTTTAGACACAGGTTCATGATATATCTTCACAGTTTAGGCAAGAGACTATAATAACTCCATAACGCTTTCTATAGTCATTGTCCTAAAGTTTTTGCTGTGTAGTGGGTATCATTACAACATGAGATTGACACTCATCACAGAACAAAAATCTAAATCATCATTCAGTATAACTGACTGGCCGGTTTGAACCCGGAATCGAATCGCAAACTTTTGATGACGTATTCAATATGTCTCTTTGTGTGCTAGCCTCCCCGTGCCGAGACTAAATAGCCATTTAAATTTAATACTTATTACAAATTTTCATTAATAATTATTTATAATCCAATCAGCGTTTGATTTACTCTTCAATATTGTTTTCACTGTCACCTTCACATTTTAATTTATTTATGTCCCGTACCGGAGTTCAGCTAGTAACTTCATGCAACTAATACATGTCTGGTATTTAAATTTCGGGACCATTGAACTGTTGAGTTAGATCATCATTGCCCCTTTTCATATTTCAGAGTGCCTTACAACCACTAATATCTTTAACAAAAAGTTCAATACTCTTATATATTAATTCGATAAACAGCCGCAGGGTGGCGCCCGATATGGGCGATCCTAAAACAACATATAAACATCTAAGAAGTTCTACTCTTAGGCCGTTTGAATTGCAAAGACAAGCCAAAATAACTCACCTACTTTGCTTTACTTAAAGGTTCTATTTATTTATTTAGTTCTGTAAAATAAATGCCTGACAACAAAATACAATTTACGAATAATTATTGATTTACCGTTTCATTAATTCATAAGACAAAATTTCGTTTTCAATGGAATTATATATTTCTTGTAACATGAACGAGGTAGAAGAGGAAACCAGAGATATTTTAATCCAATCCGAGAGAATATTAAACATAGCGTAAATCACAATATCATAATAACAATAATTAAAAATGGAAGCACGTTTTATGTTATCTATAACATTTTATCATTACGTAACAACATAGATTGAATACTATGTATAAAAAATAAACAACAAGAGAACTGGGCTGTAAAGCATGTCAAAGAAATAGATATACATATAAGTACAAACGCTCGAAAACATTAACCTCTTTCTGACGCAGTCGGGTAAAAAGAAAAAAGATACACTCTATCACATGTTATATAATTGTTTACATAAATCAAACTTCTACTTAACTCTATTTAATACTGACTTAAACCAGCCCAGGCGTCTACTAACAAACAAGTAAAACTAAACAAAAGCTGGTCAAAAGTAAGTGTGGAGTGATGGAAACAGATGCCTATACTGCTTAATATGTACAAGCTAAACGGCACCTTCCGTGTGTTTAACTAACTTTACAGCACGTTTACTTACCATTGTTTGTTTTATAGATCCAATACAGTGCTGAATGTACACGTATATTCGGTAAGTAGTGAACAAGTAACACATAGACTGGACATGTCTATTCTATATGATTTGTACAAAATGTTTATGATATTGTACTACTTTTTATATAAAAAATATGATAACTCTATTTAACTGAGCATAAATTAAGGTTTCAAAAGGGGTAAAAGATATTTACTTCGCTGTTTAACATGAGTAACCGCACAATTCAAAATTCATAAATTTTAAGTTAAAGATATTGTTTTATCTAAGTCCTAGAATTCGATACTTTTACGAATATACACCGTGGTGACCGAATGGTGATTATTAAAAAGATGAAAACAAAAAACATTGTTTATTTTTTACCTGGATCTCCTGTCACGTTATTATTGAACCCAAGTAGCAATCTGTGAGAGGCGTACCGAATTGGTTCTCCGGGGTAGAAACGCATATGCGACCGAGCTTAGTTAGAACTCTTATCATCAAATGGATTGCATAGCAAGTCTGTTTGCGTTTTCAATATAATGTAGAAATAAAACAATTATGCAACAATAGTTCTCTAATTTCGATACCCAATAAAAAAATATCTAATCCGAGTTTAGATCCGTATGCTGCGGATCAAAGCCTCGACTATACTATATTTTATTGGTCTTATTATATAGGTTTTTTACATTCGTATCGAAAAGTGCTATGTCAAAGTCACTTGCTTATATATGATGATTTAAAACGAAATAAAACATAAAAAATATTACTTTTTCCACTTTTTGAAACTGACTGAAAGTTAACAGGACTCTTTGTACCATAACTGTGTCGGCAGTATTAACGCCGTGTTCTGGTTGGTAGGGTGCGATAAAAGAGTTAAAAGTCAAAACGTAGTTCGCGTCAGAAATAAAAACAAAATATGATGTAGGTGTACTGTCCATTGACACGGCGATTTTTGCTGTTGACAGCTTTTAGCTGAAGCTTTACTAGTTCTATATTTATATACATAAATTTAGGAAACGTCCAAGTTATAAAGAAGATTACATTCGGCTCCGATGAGTTTGATAAACATTGTATGGATGATCACCAGTATGCGCGCTTCCTTGCTGCGAAGGTTACGTTAATTTCTAGTTTGACAAAGGGAGATGTTCCAGATTAAGTGATCATGCCTGGGGAAAGGCCGTGCTCCGACAATCTTTGTTTGGAACTTATACTCATATATATGAAGGATATTTAGAAATCACAGATAGCGTGATTCAGAATCTCTAGATGAATTGCAGGAAGTTGCCACATTAGCTTTTATTTTTATGTATTTAGGACTTGAAACTTTAAAACGACTTCAAAACTTACCTTGAGAGTTCTACCTCAATCACAGAACTATTGCCATTCTTACACACTAAAATGGTCGCCTCATGTAAGTCGGTTGGCCTGCACACCAAATGGCCAAATAACTTTACGCTAGAAATTTATGTTAATATTCCATAGCATTTATTCATTGAACATCTTAGTAATGGTTGATGTACCTCCTTCATTACTGCAGATTGGAAGTATAGCGTAACAATGTATACTACATATATACCTAGAGACTATATTACTAAGACTATTTATAGTTAAGACTGTTATAGAAATTGCTACAAAGTCAGTCTACGGATTATACTAATCTTTTTTGTATAACAGCGTGTGCTTGACAACAATCTCTAGTGATTCAATGTAATTAAAGTGACACGTATTTCGCTAAATCCGAGAAATCGTTAATATGACCCACAGCGACTTCAGGAAATAAGAACTGGATTTCTGCTTTTTGGCAATCCGCGTCCCTATAAAGGGACTTGTCTTTCTTATAACCTAAACTCCAAGTGTTAACAGATAAAAAAACGAAGCTTTCCGTCCGTTGACACGGCGTTTTTTGTTGTTGACGGGTTTCAGCGTAAGTTCTATATAAATAGAGAGCAGTCCGTCCGAGTGTTCTGAATGACAGCTTTACTGCTCGCGTGCTGATGTTTATAGAAAAAAGTTACAAAACAGATGTTTGGTGCTATAATCTCTGTTATCCATTTAACTTGGTATTAAAACAATGTTGTTATTATATTTAATGAAGTAGCTACTTAAGAGGAGCATAGAGTTTACATCAGAATTTAAAATGAATGCATTAATTTGATCTCATAAGGCCACCAAATTCTGTAAACAATTATAACTTCAACAATGAAATGTCATCTAGTTGGGAATCGAACCTGTAACCTTCTACATGTCCGATGTCACGCTGAATACATAGAACATCATTAAAATCTAGTCAATGTACTATTAAAGCTGTAATTTCGACAATAAACGCGTTGTACAATATAATAAAGTAATAACCATTATTTATTAGCGTTTGAGTAACTACCTCGAGAACCGTTTTGTTACCCACTTTGTTACCAATAAAAAGGCGTAAGATCAATTGCCATTAACATAGAGAACAGATTAATTTAGCATTAAATAAAACCTGCCAAGTGGGAGCCGAAGTTGCGCACGAAAAGTTCCGTACCATTATCTAAACAAAACGGCAAAATTCATCTTAGAGATAGAGTTCCCCCTCAAATTTTATTTTATGTTAATTAAATTATTTTTTATTACAGAGGATATATAAATAAATATTCTGTGAATATGTCATTCCTATTGTTATTAATATTGAGCAAAAAAATCACGTTTATTGTATGGGAGCTTTATTTATTTTTTTCTCTTTGTAGTATATATTGTTAAAACGGCAACAGAAATCCACCAGCCATAAAAAAAAAAACTTCTGTCTTGCAATCACGATTCATGAGATACAGCCTGGAGAGACAGATGGAAAAACGGACAGACAGACTTAGTAATATGGTCCTGTAATTACATTTTGGTACGGAACCCCAAAAACAGGAACAGTCGAAAAATTGTTTTGTGTCGTTAACACGCCAGTTCGCAATAAATCACTGAGGACTCAATTGACATAATTCAAGACCACTTAAGCCCGAAATGTAGCTCGCTGCTAGACTTTCAGTATTTAGTTTTTGACGCTGTCGAATTAGGGAAATTTTGTACTATGAATTATGGTGATTAACTTTTAGACTTAAGTACTTAATAAATTCTTATTTATTCGTTTTTCTTTTGACTTGCTCATTTGTAAAGGTTTTTGGACACGAAAGTGGGTAATTATAAATATTCTATGTCACTTAATTTGAAGTTTTTAGTAAAATACACTTCGTTCCAAATTAGTGTGGCCGTGAGATGTTCATACAAGTTAATAGTTAGCAATTAACTTTAAGGTTTTAGGCCATAGTCTATGTCAGTGTGTAGCCAAGTACCAATTGACTTCACCCATCTTTGAGGATTTCCTTTTTTCTGAGGAGTTTAGGTTTTTTCGGCGCATTTTCCTTTACCGCAAAGAAATGATAATTTTTTGATACATGCAACATTTTAGATATATCAGCTAGTCTGAGGTTCGAAACCTCTGACTCTCGATAAAGAATCTGGATTGAAACCATAATGCGATTTATTAGCTTTCATTTGATACCCATATTGTTGTAATAGTAAAAAAAATCTTCCACCCCCCCTTTTTCCTCGATTTCCAGGCGCTATTTTTTTAAATTATATAGCTTATGTCACTATGTAAACTTATACGATTCTAATGATATATCATACGTCATAATCCGTCAAGCCGTTTGGGCTGTAGCGCTTGCCAAAGAAATGGATATACGTACAAACATAAATACACATACATACACTCGAAAAACATTACCCTCTTTCTGATGCAGTCGTGTAATAAAACAAACATTTACATTATTATTATTATTATTATATTGATTATTCATTGATTGAGATTGTTCATCACTCGACTTGTACTTCGATATTTTACGAACATAATAACCAAAACAAAACACAAATATCTTCGTATCGGGAAAACAGTTTTGTTTCAACAACGCGTTACTAATTGGAGCAGACATGAAAGCGCCATGAAAAATGTCTTTCGAACTTGATCTCCACAAAGTAATTTATATCTGGAATTCAGATACGCGGTATCTATCGGGCCGATCGGATCGAATTTATTGCTAACGCATTACATTGTAGGTTAAGCGTTATTTCGATCACCCTGTCTCCACGAGAGCGTCCGTTCTGTGCCCACTTTATCACTCTTATTCCATCATTCTCACCGTCAATCTGTCGATGATGTAACAAAAATATATCAACTATTTTCTTATTCACAGGCTAATGAAGTTCATTTTCCTCCGATTTTTTAGCACTTTTTTAATGCCCGCATATACAGCAATTCTTACTGTTTCAGGGATATAAGATATTTATGTATATCTATGTCTTTATTTGTGCATTTTTATAACAAAAGCACACATGCAATTTCAAATTTAGTAATATAAAATTCGTTTTTTTTAATCACTAAAGTAATATCGAATTGTTTCCCTTATTACTTCATAAGATATGCACCGTAACTATTTACTTTACCCTCCTTGTTTACAGTAAATCTCCAGGGTAACCCCTGTTATTGTTCCCGAGGGAAGTTCCAAGAACTTACCTTGGCATAATAAATAACAATAACAATATTTCAAACTAGAGTTAACATTAATATTCCGGTAAAGATGTTCTGAGCAAGGACAGTTGAGCGGGTTATTTCCACTACGTTGAATATATTTATGTTAGTAATTTTTTTTAAATAATCGACTTAATTAAGCCTTCCCTCTTTTATTCATGAATATAAATTGTAAGCTCGCTTATCATAAATACTTATAATAACTTTTTCTTTACAATAACGTTATTACTTATTAATGAGTTAACGAAGTGTGGGTTATTTTAAAAGAGTACAATGTTGCTCCTCAATTAGTTATAACGCAAAGATTAATCACCGTAAACACATTTGCAGTAACTAGCCAAGCCCGTTAGAGACACTACTCAGCTTAGTTACGAAACAAGACTAAGCCTAATGAGTCGTCTAATGCAGTTTCATACAACATTGCACATCTATCATTGTTTAAACCCGAGCATTATTATTTAAAGAAGTAAAATATTCCCTTAAATTTATTATAATCTAAAAATCAATCACCGTAAAGACATTTGCAGTAACTAGCCAAGTCTGTTGGAGACAGTACATTCGGCTTAGTGAGGGAACAAGACTAAGCCTAATGGGTCGTCTAATGTGGAGCTTGATACAACATTGCACATGTGTCATTGTTTAAACTGGAGCATCTCTATAATTTTCCCTGTGCTCTACGTTTTGCATGATTTAGTGTGACTCGCGCGGTATTAACTTAACGTGTTCCGGGGTAATTACTGTTCTTCTCTGATTATAAGTTAAATAGTAAGATTTTATGTTTAGGTATTTGAGGCGATTATGATGTAATCTTTATTGGATACTAATAATATTTAGAACTTTACTTCGAACTTAAAAGTTACTAAACGTAAATCAAACTAACTCATCACTACTGTCTAATCCTTATATAATTTAACGATGAAACAAACAGTCCATGTAATGGAAATTAGTAACAATTACCTATCGACATTTGCAACATAAGTAGACTTACAAATGCATCCCCAGCTGTAAAAGAGGTTTTTGCACCTTTTTCATAAGTACCATGTCATGCTCAAAGAATTTGGGATGAACTTCTTCCTACCATAATAGAAAGATCTATATTAGCAGTGGTACGTTTACCACTGCCAATATAGTATTTGAAATTGTGTGTTGAAGTTGAAATTGAATTGTTTTGATTTCTTTGGTTAGGGAAAGACACGAAATTGATGACGATTCAAATGATAAACATACGTCACTATCCGTTAAGCCATTTGGGTTGTAGCGCGTGCTAAAGAATTGGATATACATACATACATACATACAAACAAACATACATACATACGCTCGAAAAACATTACCTTTCTTCTAACAGTCGGGTAATAAGAGCCACTAAATCAAAGGATATAAGGCTACGTACATATACAAGTAGAATTACATAAAGCTGAGCACTGCACCGCCGGTCTTCCGCAACTGGCAGTTGGCCTAATGGACTGCAATTCACACTTCCATTGAGAGCTGATTCATGGAAATTAATCACATCAGTACGTGTATGCTTCATCGAATACTGACATATTTTCACACCTTTCATATGGTCATGTGATTTAAATGATATTTATTGAAGTAGAAAACTGATAACAATTGTATCATCTTAGTTCAATTTTTGACCCAAGTGGCAGAGCGGTCACCATTCTGGTCTGACGCGTAGTGGGTTACGGATTCGGTCCCCGACCGGAAAGGTATCTGAATGAAGAATTAGGATTTCTGCTCTGGGTCTGGGTGTTTTCGTCTTTGTGTGTGGCCATGGCTCCCACGTCACAAGAAAAAACCTAGTGTGGTTATGAGCATAGACGGTATTTATTTATTTATCTGATGTTTAGTGATCATTCGTAGTTTGGTACCCTCCAACGCTAATATTAATTAACTACAAATAAAAGTCCTATTGATATTCGGTCACTAATACGTTGCTACCACTACGAACTAAGATGGAATGAATACAGAAAAAACGTTGAACTATTGTTAACTGAAGTACGAAAGAATTCGAAGCGGCAGGGTGCAAATATAATTGAAGTAAAAATATACACCAGTCACCAGACTAAATTAAGTATAGGCTGGAGATGAAAAAAGATTAATCAAATCTATCGTTCAGATTTTTTTACACGCATAAAACATGAACTGACTATCACGGTTATTTTAAAACGCACCAGTTATATTTTTAGAATAAAGTATTAAAGTCCTAAATATATATATTTTCTCCATTAAGAGATAAATTTCAATTTAAATATATTTATCGTATAATAGAAACTGATCCCCGTAATATACAGAATATAATCACTATTAACAAGAAACTTATGAATATTAAAATAACATTTTAAATACTCATAGATTTCAAAGGTTTAAATATTTCATAAACTAGATTCTAGATATTAATTTTATCAAATGGACTTATTTTTTATGAAATTAACAACGAAGCACCGTTTACCGTTTTATTTTTCATTGATAAAATATAATCTCTTATAACTCTGTGTATGTAATCGTTTCAAGTATTTATTTATACTAACTATAATATTAAAAATATTTTCTATAGTTTCAGTATAGCAGGTGATATGTCTTTAAATTTGTTGAAATACTGCATCATTAGATTAAAGTGATTGTAGCTTTTAATATTACTGTATAATGGGATATTCTCTGAAAGGTTCACGCTTGCCAAGAGTAGCGCCGATTGAATATAAATCGTTACTAAGCGAATAATTCTTGGGTCAATATTCCGCTGTTCCAACGAGGAAATGAACCAATAAAATTATAGGCTTCGGAAGGTGTAATTCTGTTCCTTGTCGCACCTCCATTATCCTTTATCTACTTCAAGTACTCTGGAACCGGGAGAAATAATTTTAATTTAAATATCTGTTCGGATGGAAGATAATAAATAAGGACAGTGTTTCTTTTAGGAAGTTTTTGTACGGAATACGGAAAATTACCGGTAGGAAACACGATCCTGTATAATGCTGAGTATTAATTTACCCCTCATGTAATATTGTTCTACGATTGTGTTGCTGTACAATTTCATGAAACTCACATATTCTCGCGATACCGCTTACTTCGGTTACGTTTACAACGATAATGAGTATTCCATGATTATGTTAATGTACATATTAATTTGTGGGCCAAATAAGCCGAATTTTTCGAAATACGACAAGCAGATTTTATGTGAAAGAGTGACACATACTCGTCCATCCCTAAAAACTTTCGTCTTTTTAACATTAGTATAATTTTATATATTAAATAAGATATTAGATATTAAAATTGATCAATTTCGCGAAAATATAAAACTAAAATCCGATGTTTTCTGATAAAAAAAATCAGGAAATACAGGAATAACTAGCTGGATTACCGCTAAAAATTCACTAAATCACACTGCAACACATGCAAGCGATGCCCTAATTAGCGATCATGTTCACTAAAGACCAAAGACATTTAAAGAGCACTAATGTCACTCATAACTGTGACATATTGCAATTAATGTATTTAGGTGAACAAACGTGTGGCGGAGGAGCGTCTGAACCCTTACAACTTCACTCCACGTCACCGCGTTCACTCAGACACATGATTGAGTATTCTCGGAAACGGCGCATCCCTGCCCGTCTACCGAAATAGATACCACACCTGAACACTCGCTGTAAGATACAAAATATACATGGTATTGCACCTAGATAATAAAATAACCCGTAACTGTTAAGGGACCACGCGGGATTGAGTGGTTGATGGTATATCGACATGAGAATCAATTAGAAATTGGCATCATATTTTTTTTTTATAAATATGAAGTAGCAAACGAGCAAGCAGCCTACATGATGGTAAGTGGTTACTGCCGCCCATGGTCATTTGTATGCAACTTCATATAGAACAGGGGTTCTATATGAAGTCGACCACAAATGCGTTGCTACTCCTGAGAACTGAGATGGTCCTCTCATATAAAATTCGGCTAGCGAAAGGTGTGGTTCCTTCCGCCAAAACGCAAGATTTGCTTCACGCTAGAAATGGGTGTGGCGGTGGTACTTCCCCGGGCGAACTACATTGGTTCTACCACCTGGCAAATTAGTATTAGTTATAGAACTTTTAGACGAGTAGGAAACATGATCGGAAAAAATATGTATTTAATGGAAATACACTAATTTTTAGAATAACTACCTTCATTATCAAAAAAGATAAGATAAGTTTAACTTTTTGGGCTAACAGAAGTAGTAAACGCATATACATTCTATCTGATGTCGTTTAGTCATTGTCACGTCACGTCACGTCATTGAACGTCTGTAACAAGAGTCCCCTTCGAAGTCAATCACAGATGGGAAAAGGTGTAACTGTTCCCCAAAACTACGCTACGTGAACATATGGGACCAAAATGTTCCCGCATATACCTTAAGCAGTACTACTCGTATATATTCTATTATATGAGACACATGAGACAGATGTTCTAAGAAAATTTATTTTCTCCTAGAGAACTTTTGCAAAAAAGTACATGCAGTGGTACCAATGAGCACAATTAATAAATATAAATAAACTTTAACACATATATAAACATAGTACCATTATACAGAAATGGAGGGTACACACACAAATATCAGTTGAAACATACGCGGCACGTATAATATCAATTGAGAATTCCCCAAACAGGTAAATATTAGTAGTGCGATAATAAATCTGGGAGCAGAGTTTCGGTTTAATATCCTGCTGCGGAGATGGCAACCTCCCCTCCCTTCATACCCCTACAATCCTGGGATAGTTGTGTACACAGAATAGATAATGAATAGATATGCCTCCCAAAATTTCTAATATCAAAATTTGCTTCGCTAAAATCACGTAATAAATATTTTGTACTTTAATTTAGTCGTCATACAAATTTAATTCTGGACAAATAAATTATAATAATCCTGAAGGCAACTGCAAATAAATGGATTTAGCGAAATATTTAACTAGTATTCGTCGTTTACGCTACGTATAACCCAATATTATCTTTGTTGATGTTAGTTTGTGATTCTTAGTTATTTTTTACGAAATTAATTAAATTTCATAAAATAACTAACATTACAATGTTAGCATGTTCTAATGTAATCGTAAGCATCGCCAACGATACATATTTCTCAAATGTTGCAAATGTTTATGGGAAACAGTGACTTCTTTCCATAAAATACGTGTCTACCTTATGGTAACATTTTGTAAATAGAAGTTTGATTATTTTAACAAAATCTTAGTTAAAAAATTAAATTAAATTTAGTTTCATAACATTATTTTTCATAACTAAACCTATATATATATAATTATTTATTCTAAATATATTTCGAAATATTGTATAATCAGTTTACTCTTCATTTAAGTAGTACAAACCACATTTAAAAAACTCTTTAAACGTATGTATATTTCAAACAAATTTGTATTTCGAAAATTGAATATGTACCTACTTGCCATTTTAGTGCTAAACAAATAAGCATCGTCCGAAATATCTTTTCTATTAAATAATAATAATCTATTTACTAGCAAATATTAAAGCGGAACGCACACGCCAAAGTTAGTTCGTTCGGTGTATTGTCATATTGTTTTCAACTTCAGACAATCGCCTCGACCGGTAAAAGGAAATGTTATATTGTCAGACTGAGGTTACCGCCAAATAGTCCATAGTTACAGTCATATTTAATTAAAAAATAATATATAACAGTAAAACAAATAAGGTTATCCATGTTTCAAATGAGTTATCGATGGCCCTTAAAATATTTAAATGTAAAAGATTTTAATCTAAGATTCTAATCTTTTAACAACCTTTAAAAAAAAAAAAATTATGAAACCTATTACTTATTATAACTTAAACCCTCGATTCTTCATAATGCAGAAGTTAATACAAGTTTTGTAAGAGATACAAATTTTAGTGTAAGACATTTTTGTCAAAGTAGGACTTAATAGACGAATGATGAGTAATTTATCAATTTTATTTAAATGTACGGATAAAGGTAATTTAAAAGTTTAAGCGGGACACTGGTTATGAAATCATGATAATGGCACGTAACGTTGTAAGGAATGACACAACTATTTCACTTCCAGTGCAGTCTGTACGGTGATAATAACATCACACTTGAATTTAGTCTGTGCGACGCGCGACTCGCGACGCGGATATTGAGTGTGTGGCAGTCCTAAATGTTAATTCCACTTTAATATGAAGTGTGTTCGCGGCCTAACTCTCTAATCTTGTATTAAACTAAGTTGTTCCGTAGTTCTCGCTATCTTAATGTAGAATTGATACAGTTTAAAGTTATAGAATTAATTGATATTGACATACATAATTAATAGCGATAGTTAAGCTGCATTTAAAGAAGCCAAGTTAGCCATTGATATAATATTAACTGTTCGAGTGACGTCGAAATAAATTGTACAAATTTGTTTACGTACGGCTGTTGTTCATATTTATATCTTAAAGTAGTACTTGCGCTATTGCGGAAGGATGTAGTTGACGTTTATTTACTTCATGGCGATCATCTTAGACTTTAGGAGAAGTAACAGATCTCTGAGACTGACTTCATATAGAATCCCCATTCTATATCAAAATAATATCAGATGTGCATGGGCAGCAGTGATCACTTACCATTAGATGGACTAAGCGTTAGTTTGTTCCATCTAATGTATGCATACACGCAACGAAAACTATATGGTGAATTTAAATATCCTCATAGTGAATCCTAGGAAAACATCGTATAATCGCTAAAATGAATCATTTCAATATATTTACTATAGGTATGTTTACTTAATCACCCGAAAAGTTAACATTATTCGGCTCTTAATTAATGGGAAACGGGGCCGGTGTGTTCTGAACAATTTATACTGGTTACTTAGGCTTTCCTTGTAACTTAGCAATCTTTTGATATTTCATAGATGTAGCGTCAGATTTGCCTGTCTAATGAAATTCAATGGAAAATTAGTTTGAGCTTTCATAATCATAAATGTTATTAAATTTAATACAAAATGCCAATTAAACTTTATTTATCCTTTCACAATGCAATACAAATCTACTTAATAACTCTATTAAATGATAGTCTAGACCAGTGTTTCCTAACCTTTTTTAGGCCGTGCCCCACTATTAACTGCGTCAGACCAGATGCTAATGCGTTAGAAGGAGGGTCATGCTCGAAAAACAGCAAGAAAGGTAGCCCCTATAACCCCTCGAAGTCTCGTTTCACCGTCTACTGAATCCCGGGGACTGGGGAAGGATGAATTAATTAACTCAAGCGATATAATATAAGCCATTGTAACTTCTGAAACACGTTCTATTAAAATCTATTTCACGTACCGTCTGTATAGAATTTGACAATTGAATTCAGAATGCGATGCAGTGGAATCTATCGCTAGCGAATTATCGATCGACGGATCTGTTACTAATTAATTTATGCTCGCCAAGCAAACGAAGCTTTGTATAACATACAAAGCTGTTAAAATTCTCTATCGATATAGCCTCGTGGTTGAAACACGGGGTCATTCTTATCTAGGGATCCGAGGATAGAATCTTAAGTTCGACTTTTCAAAGTCACGTACGTATTACACATTAATTATCGCTTGCTATAATTTTAAAGGAAAATATCGTGAAGAAACCTATACTAGGAAAGGCCATTTAAAAAAGTTCTCAAAGGTGTTTGTAGTCATCCATTTCCCCCTTGACCAGATCTCTAGATGGGCCCATACCAGTCTATACAGTATATACCAGTCAATAGTACAGCAGTGAATTAGTAATGGGTAGGAGACAATACAAGTTTATTGTTATTTAGTTGACAACCAACACAGTTGGTTAAATCTAACTTTTGTTTTTCGAACGCCAACCCATATGAATCCATTAAATTATTTTGCCACGGATCCTATTTCAAGAGTTATTGTAAAAAACATGCATATAAATTTTATAGCAAACACTACATGATAATGAAATGAATATCCTTATTTTGTATATATCTATAGACATGTATAGGCAGTTACAAATAGGCAGACACAATTTTTTTCTTACACTACCAACAGATGGGAACACAATGTCACCTGAGGAGATCCGACTAGAAACTCAACCAGTTTGTCTTTTCCTTTATATTATAAGGGTTCCGTAGCCAAATGGAAAAAATCGGAACCCTTATAGATTCGTCATGTCTGTCTGTCCGTCCGTCTGTCCGTCTGTCCGTATGTCACAGCCGCTTTATTCGGAAACTGTTAAGACTATAGGGTTGAAACTTGGTAGGTAAGTAAGTTTATTCTGTAAACCGCCAAATTTTGTAAAAAAATAAAAATATATTAAGTTTAGGGGGGGTTTCCCCAGGCATGGAACGGAAACTCAAAAAAAAATTCTCATCTTACCTACACATGTGGGGTGTCTATAGAATGGTCTTTAAAAATGGTATTGAGGTGTCTACAACAATTTTTCCTCAAATTCGGTCGTTTGAGAGATAAGCCCTTTCAAAGGGATAAATCGTGTGTACCCCCCCCCCCCTCTAAATTTTAGACTAAGAGAGTGAAAAATCTGGATAAAACATATTTTGTAGATGTCAAGAAAAACTTTCAACGAAAATTGGTTCGTTCGAAAAGTTTTTGAAATATAGCAAAAACCCCATAGCATAACTTTGAATTCATACAAACACTATGAAAAACAAACTTATGTTGGTAGTTGGAAGTTTGCTCCACTTTATTTATTATTTTTAATACACAGCTATATTTTCTCTTTACGATTTGTGAATGATAATGCGGCAGAACCCTTCGCCTGCGAGTCCGACTCGCACTAGGCCAGTTTATTTATTTAATCTTGGCTAATACAGACTAGCTTCACTATATTGCCTTACATTTGACAAAACAAGAGCCTTATTTGTGCTAGATACACTACACTTTCCATCTTAATTAATTTGCTTTGAAAATATAAATAATATATTAATTTATCTTTGTGTCATGTAATCAGAAATTTTGTAATACGCTTTGGGTGAGTTTGATCTTAATAAATGCTTTGAACTTATTAATTGACAAGCCGTTTTCAATAGGAAGTTTATTACAAAAGCGTATACATTGTCCCTTAAAAGGAATATTAATTTTGTGGAGAGGATTAACGTGTACAGTAACAACTCGTAGTTAGGGCTTAGTACTAGTTAACGTTTAACGAACATTTAATAAAAACAATTATTGTTAACGTTTTCGCCCGTTGCAAACGTGCAATTTACATCGCACTGTATGAGTTAAAACATAAACAATGATTGTTATGAGGAAACGTAATAAGCTCGTGCTAAGGATGCAAGTAGTTGTTTTTTAATCAGATTGAAGTAGCAAACAGTCCACCTGATGGCAAGTGGTTACAGCCGTCCATGAACATCTCAACGATGATGCGTTGCTACTCCCGAGGACTGAGACGATCGCTTCGTAACTGAACCGGCAACCACACCCTTCCAACAAAACGCAAAAACTGCTTCACGCTGGAAATAGGAGTAATGTACATGTTAAAATGTAGTCAAGGAATCTGACAAATCAAGGCCGCAAGTTGCTAGGACAAAAGGCATAAGTTATGATAGCAATTAGTGTTTCGAGGGAAACGGGATTAGGAGGCTGACAAGATGTTCTGTTTGCACTAATATCTATAAGTACCGACCGCCGTACCCCTCCAGTTAGCTCAATTGTTGGTGTATGAATTGAGTTATATGTATCCGATTTTCATATTAAATCAAAATTTCGGTTTAAAATTTATAAATAACTTCGTATTTAATTGAAGTTGTTCGCACGATACGTGATTACAGCCGCCTGTAAACTTTTGTAACCTATCGAAAATAGGACTTATCTGAGGATCCTGAGGGCCTAAGTAAAATCCCTTGAGTAAAAGTGTTTACAAACTTTTATTTAACTTACCGTGTTAGTGCGTAGTATATAATACATATTATGTAAGAGTCCAAACCAGCAACTGAATTTAAGCTAGGTTACTCCAACCGTTTTGCCGTAACATTTTCATATATGTTTTAGATAATAATGCATGATTAGGTTATTAATGTCATTTTAAATCCAATATGACGGTTGCTCCGAGCGCTTGGATTTAGTTTATAAGTATATACTAATAAAATATCGTGAGAAAATCTGTGCACCTGAGAGATCTCTAAAAAAAGGGTCTTCAAATATGTGTGAAGTTTACCAAGTCGCACTTGGCCAGCCAATAGGCTACGCCTGAAAATCTGTCATTCTCAGACCCGCCACGCAAAAGACCCGCGCCCTGCCGTGCAACAATAATAAGTATACGATGATACTAATAATATGGTTATTAAAAGAAAAGGGTTTTCTGGGAAAATGACGTTACTAAAAAGCTTGTTTTTCTATTATTATATTTTATTTATCTTAAGTACAGTTATTCTTTCTTTCTATTAATTTAAACCTAATGAACAGTTTTATTTTATTAGAAATTTTAAGGACTCAGCAGGTTAACGTCAATTATAATTGCCAGAAATAATTGTAGCAGTGCCGCCCAGTAGAAACTTATCAATAGTAATTAGTAAAAGGCAATTCCGACTCACTGACTTATATATCAATGCACAGCTGAAACTACTGTACCTAGAACCCTAAAATTTGGTACAAGGATTCCTTTCATGGTGTCAGTGAGCGATAAGAAAGGATTATTAGAAATTCAACCCCTGAGGGGTTTAAATTGGGGTTAAAAGTTTGTATCAAAGTTCGCCAATTTTAAAGCGAGCTCTATGAAACTTAGTATCTGGCTTTATGGGTAGAAATAATGAATGCAAATAGATACACCAATTATGTCCAACGAAGTGGCCACGGGTCTACTAGTTTTTCATATCAGTAACATTGAATCAATATGTATCTGTAGATCTAATACATTTTGTTTAATAATAACATGGAATCTTTTATTGTAATCTGTCACCGCCTTTATTTCCTAGTCCCCGAGTGTGCTCGAGCAGCGACGACCGACGTTACGAGGTCTACGGCTCATTCCCGCAGATTGATTCCGCCTTTCCCGTCGGGTTTGTTTTTCGTTTGATATAAATTCGTCAGTTTATCGCGCTGCCGATGAAATTGCTTTCGAGAATTCTCTGATGCCTACATCAAATAGATTTCTAATTAAGCACCGCAGACAAAGTAGCCGAACCAATCAAAGTCACCTAGAATCAGTAGTACGGTGACTTTCAGACTCGTAGTTGAGAAAGTCGTTAATTTAACGTATCCATCAATTTTCTTGTAAAATTCGTATTGAATTGGTTCTGATGAAGGTCATCTTTCATTTTATTAATGTTTGCGACAGACTGGATTTATAAGAGATCGATTTTGATCAACAGTATTACAACAAACTGCGATCAATTTTGTTACGATACACCAAATTGTTCGTTCAATTCTTTATACTCGCACTTATATTTTTGAATGACCCGCGTGGCCGGCGTACCCCAATACCTAGTAGGTTCCGGTTTGATCTCCGTTTAGACAAGTATCTACACTAAATAATTAAGATTTCTGTTCTGGATTTTTTTATAAAATGAAAGTAACAAATGTGCATACAGTCGCCCTGATGGTAAGTTGCCACTGCCACCCGAGCCACTACCCGCGCTTGGCCACAGACCGTGGTTGAAACGCCTCGGATAAGTATTCTCCCTTAGAAAACCCTTCAGACTGGATCACAGCAATGCATAACACTGCTGTTATAAGACACAAGTAGGTGTGGCGATGGCGCTTCCGGAGTCGAACCGTAGAGTTTTACCACTTTTAGGTCTGGGTATTCGTTTAGGTCTGGGTATTTGTTTGGGTCTGGGTATTCGTTTAGGTCTGGGTATTCGTGTAGGTCTGGGTATTCGTTTAGGTCTGGGTATTCGTTTAGGTCTGGGTATTCGTTTAGGTCTGGGTATACGTTTAGGTCTGGATATTCGTTTAAGTCTGGGTATTTGTTTAGGACTGGGTATTCGTTTAGCTTTTACAACACGGGATAATTCTAGTTTACTACTATTAAGTGTAAAAATCATTATAAGTATTTAAAATAGATGTATAAATAATCCATTCACCTATTTAAAATATATAACGTAACTACGTATACATTAGCGCATCTATCCGCATATGTACCCAACATTGAAATATAATTACTAGCACGACTAGAATCTATTTACAGATGACCTGATAACTAGAAATTTAATAGCAATTTCAGACCTCGCCCGGTTCCAATCAAATCAGCTCCTTATCCGAATGTAACAGGCTTGAACCTATTTTCCACTAAACGAAGCTTCAAATCCTTTCAGCCCTAACGTGCCTCCCTGGAACCCTACCTTTTGTTGGATTACACGCCGCTTCATTATTTAAACGCTCCTGTACTCTAAAGCTACTAAGCTCCTATATTCTGTAAATAATAAACAGAAATTTATGTAGCCACAAGCGGCAAAGAGTTTTAATTAAATCCAGAGACCTTTGGATTATATCTGTAATATATGACTGAGATTAGAATAGAATCTACAGATTCAATTGACGTTGACCACGAACCGATCGAGAATGTCTACGGTCGTTAGTTCGGTTCAAATCTAGCTGGATATCAAGGTTAGAGGATTTACATAACGACCCAAATCCATTCGAATAAATATGATTCAAGTTTTTATACATGTTTTAATATTGTTTTATACATGTTTTAATATTGTTTTATACATGTTTTAATAAGTGCCATTTGCTAAAAGCGCTTTTACCGCAATTGAAAGTAAATTTCTATAATTATTCATAATAACTTTTCAGCATGAGGATAATTAAAAAAACAGCTGAATATATTTTAAGGAAAGTATGCAAAATGAGATAAAAATTTGTGACCAGTTCCGAGAACCAATATATTAATATCATAAATGTTATATATGCAGAATTTTAAACTTGGACTATCATTTTCATGTTTTAAGTTATACAATACAATAAAAGAAATACATCATTATCCTACAGCTGGGCACGGAATTCGGAATGAGGTCGGATAAGTTTAAGATCAGAGTACACCGCTCTGGCCATGTGCTAATTGATAGACACATACCTACGACAGCGATTTTACGTACATATTAATAAAAATAATCCATTCTTATAATATAGAAGTAGCATGAAGTAAACTTGAAGGTAAGTGGGAATTAGAGTCATACTTGAGGTCAGTCAAATATGCGTCGTGAGGACAAATTCGGAGCAGCTCGGATAAGTACTTCTTACCACACCCTCCAAACTAGACCACAGTAGCGCTTAATTAAGCTATTTATATATTTACAAGCTTTCTAATAGCAAGCTGAGCCTGCTTGCTTCGATCATGTACCAAATGTGTTTGTGTGTGTAAAAATCCTATGATATATTCAAATCATAAATTTCATACAAATCCAGTGAAAGAGAAACAAAGATATATAATTCATCGCAAACCTTCTAATTCATCATATTTATAAGATAAGATTAGTCGGAATTGAGACACAAAGAATTCTATTGCATTTAAAATTATTTTAAAGTAATTATTTAATTCAATTCTGAATATCATATTCGCAATACAGATATCTCGATGCTCGTATTATTCAGGAGTTAACTAGTGAAGCTACACTATTAATTACTACAGAAACGCATTTACACGTTAAATTTAGCACAAACAGATAGAGGAATACAGTTTACCGTTCATCGCGAATTAGAGTTTACTGTGTAACCGTGGAGGCGTAAATGCGATTGGATTTTCAATTTTCCCATGTAAATTAGTTCCTTTGATGTCAGCCACTTTTATATAACGAACGTATCGAAACCGGCAGCTTTGAAGTAAGGTACTATGGCTCAACGCTCACGCATTTTGAGTTTAATACAATGTATTGTAAACGAAATTGGATCTCGTTTCCTTGTTCCCATAATCGCGTTTTACACGTCAAAGAACAACGGTTTTTCGTATTCAATCATACACAATTGGAGACCTCTTGCGGGAAATTTTTAGTATCTTGTAAATAATAATATTATCACCTTTTGTAAATTCCAAACTGAACATGTTTTCATTATAATTAATCCTGATTACTGTAGTAACAATAAAATTAAATTTAAAATAAATCCCATATATCCTCGTATCTAAGTTATATATTAAAAAAAACCTCCTGACCCAAAAAGTTTGAATTAGCTTTATAATATTACCACATTTTAATCTTTATCCTGAATTTATTTCACCTATAAAAGTATAGTTTCATAATAAATAACATTACCAGCTCCAGGAATTTGAAATAGGCTTTAAAAAATTGACAGCTGAAAAAGTCGTATTATTGTTTTGTTGTGGAAGAGATGGACTTAAGTACCTTTTTATTTTTGATTGTATGAATGGGATAGAGCTCCGTATTGTCTCTCCCCCTCCCCCTCCTCCCACCCACCCTAGCCGTGCCTTACTTCACCCTTCAATCCGCCGGTGATTGTCGATAACTAATTGGAGTCGTATTAGCAAATGACAGGTCCGCGTGACCCACGGTCGCGTTTAGCTTGCGTTGACAGTTTAATTAACGTCACATTGGACTTGGACAACTTGGCACTTCTTACCAGAAATTCCCACATTTTATGCCCATATTACAGTTATAATTTCTTTAATTAGTTTACGCGCTTCTTCATAACAGGTACCAATTTTTACATAAACTGTAGCCTTATGTATCCAGTAAGTGATCAAACGCAAAATAAATTAAAAAAAAAAACTAAGATCACATGTCATTTCCAGGTTTTAAAGTAGCCTTAATTACCACTCATTTTTTTAGACTTTACCGATAAATAACCATTAAAATCGGTTTAGCAGGTTCAGATATGTTCTCAGGATACAAAATACAGATTAACAAACACTTTACATAAAAACCTATAATGTTCTCTATACTTATATACCTACACAAGGATTACTTGTGTGGCCTATTCTTTTTTTTACTTAAGTAGCACACGAACATGCAGTTCGTCTGATTGTAAGTAGACATTGTCGTCTATAGCAGGGATCTTACTTGATATCAATATCAGGTGAGTTATAACTTGTGAAGACTGAGATAGCTACCTCGTATTTATGTCAGCTCACACTCATAAACAAATATAAATAGAAGAATAATTAAATCGGATGCCATCATGCCATGAAGAAGTTTCCGAGTTGGACCAATATACGCCACTCGGGTCGCCCAATCAGCTATGTAAAGCGGACTTGACTTGAAATAAATACTCTTCGTGATATTCTCAGTGGTTATTAGCAAAGTTTTAGAGACATTGCAGACTGAAACTAGATTAATCTTCAGATCCAGCTAAGAAATCCAGTATTAGCTATCTACAGCCCTAGTCTAATTAAGTCTAATTAAAGGGAGAATCAAATATTCTCGAACTTTAATTGATCTGGTTTGAATCCTACATAAATATAATAAGACCAAACAATATATGTATCTATGCATGTCTATAATATATTTATAACATAGAAATGGTATGGAATTCACCTCATGGAAAGTGGTCACTGCCGCCCATAGACATCTTTACACGCACGCACGCACGCTTTCAACATTCATAGCCCCACACTAGGATTTTCTCCTATGTTGTGGGTGCCATGGACCAGACCCAGACCCAGAACAGAAATCTAAACTCATCATTCACATTTCTGTCTGTCCGGGAATCGAACCCGGGACCCACTGCGCGTCGGATCGGTATGGTGACCGCTCCGCCATGCGAGTCGTCACCTCCATCTTTACAACCTAGACGCTATCTAGACGCCCAGATAAGATTGGTTTCCCACTTGAAGTCGACCATAGATGCGTTGCCACCCTCGAGGGCTAAGTAAGAACATTTCCTATGAGTATGCCTTCTTGTCCACACCCTTCCAACACAGCACTTAACACTTCTGGTACGCATCAGAAATAAGCGTGTCGGTAATAATATCGTCGAATTCGAACCACAAGAGATTATACAACCTTGAAATTAAAAAAGAATTTTAAATATAGTTCTACCAATTATAAATACACTTTTTTTAATGAAAACCATATATGAAAACCGACATAAGCATTTTTATCTCAAAAATATCTAAAAGAAAATAGAGATTCTGTAAAAGTGTAATAAACACCGTGCTAAAAACAGGTTCATTAATAAAATGGTTTAAATTGGTATCAATGCTTTACAATTTAAAGATAATTAACAAGTAAATTAAATAAATATTTGAAAACTGGACTGCCTACATTCATCAGCTAATCAATCGACTGAATTGGACCGATTGAACGGAGAAATATTTAACGTTTATTACAAAGTCACCTTAATTATATAAGTGCCAGAATATTTGGAAGCATATTAAATCGTGAGCAACGGGAATGAAGTCAAAGCAATGTATAATGGCGATGGTATGCGTTGACATTATGGTTGATTTTATCAGAAAATCTTTCCATATACACCCAATAATTTCTATCGGATAAAGAGATGGTTTTGTGATGGCATTTCGAATCGAAACTTGTTTTTTTTTACCCGAGGCCACGAAGGAGGGTAATGCTTTTCGAGCGCATGTATTTATGTATGTTTGTATGTATGTATGTTCGTTTCTGTGGTATGCGCTACAGCCCAAAAGGCGGATTGTGACGTATTATTAGAACCGTCTCAGTTTGCATAGTGATGTAGGCTATATTATTAAAAAAATGGCGCCTGGAAATGGAGGAAAAAGGGAGGAGGGACGAATTTGTTTACTATTTCGACAATATGTGTATCAAATGAAAACTAATAAATAGGCCAATCTAAAAATATATATTTTAATACTTTTACTTGACCATTTTGACAAAAACTCATATAAGCATTAAATTAAATATATAGCATTATCAACCAAAATTTCGTTATAAGCAGTCGGGTTTTTTGTTTTAATGTTTCTAACGATGTTAGTAGTTGTGTCTGAACTTGTAGAAAAAATTGTCGAAAATCGCTCAACGCTGACACTTGCAGCGCCAAGCAAATGTTTCATGGCCGAGCGGTAATTAGCGATTTCAGGAGTTTAGTTTAGTAAAGCTGTTGGTTTGAGCTTTCTCGCGAGCTTCACAAGTTACTTAGATCATTAACCCGTTTTTCTGAGGCCTACCCTCCAAGAAACCTCATATTCCAATTTACATGGTTAACTAAATAATTTCAATGTGGCCATGTTAAAATTGTTCATATAGATAGTACTACATGATAATAGAGATATCAGGTAAATTCAGGTTAACATTTGAGAGGCCACGTTTATCGGCAGTGTAAGGTAATACAAATGTAGGTTGTTAATTAGACAGGGTGAGCTTGTTAGAGCGGTACTGGATGATAAGCAATTAGTATCGATCGATATGGAACTCATGTTGAGTAATTTGAATAACCTTGGTAATTATTTTATAATTATATAATTAACCATTATAATGATACAGTAAATGGTTGATTTTAATTCTATTAATAATCAAAATATTTTATTTGCTACACTTTAACAATATAAAATATAAAATTATGTAATTTCGACTTAACTATGTGCAATATATACAATTTAAAGAAATTTAATATCCTAAAAGTAAACAATCAAAATATTTATTTAATAAAAAACTAAAAGAAAATATGTACCTATATTACAGGTAAAACAAAGAGTCCAAGTCCTCCTCAAACCATACTAATTTTAATTGAGTAATTTATTGTCAAAAAATTTCTTGTTAAATTTAATAAAAAAAGGTTATAGTCATAATATCGTTTTAATTATAATGATTTTTTATATAATTTTGAAATAGCAAACAAGCATAAAGTCCTGATAGTTTATGGTAACTGTCACCCATGGACATGTGTAAACTTCATACGGTAGCCTAGGTTCTATTTATTAATTTATTTATTATTTCACCAACAAAGTAAGCACTGTCACCTCCAATATCAAATTATTCTAACAATTCTATTTGAAATCCATCACAGATACGTTACTATTCCTGAAAACTAAAATGATCGTCTCATATAAAAGTGAGCAGGCAACCACACTCTTTCACCGAACTGCAATAACTGCTACACGTTAGAAATAGAACTAACGGTGGTATCTCCCAGGTTGAACCATTTCATTGTAATTTAATTATGTATTTTAAAGTAAATATATTATTAAATATTCTGTGAATATTTCAACCTGTTGCCGTTATTAATATCGAGCAAAAAAGTCATGTTTGTTGTATGGGAGTCGCCCTTAAATATTTATTTTATTCTGTTCTTCGTATTGTTTTATAGCGGCAACAGAAATACAACATCAGTGAAACTTTCAAACGTCTAGCTATCATTAGATATAGCCTGGTGACACACAGACGGACAAACGGACAGCGGAGTTTTGGTAATAAGGTTCCGTTTTTACGCATTGGATACCGAACCCTAAAAAATAACATACTTATGCTACCAAGAACTCTTATAATATGATAATTACTAAAACTTAATTATCATTCAGGAGACTTCTTCCATTAGACTTTATTGACGAAAGTCTATGGAAGGCAGTAACTACTTAACAACAGGTAGACCATTTTCACATTTTCAAAGTAAGTAAAATAGAAAGTACAGTACGTATATCCTAAAATTTAGGACATCATTAGTGGGACAGCAATAATTTAATCATCATTAAATGGTTGCTGTGTCATTATCAGGCAAAAAATGATGAATGAGAACTATAAGCAAAAGTATTACAAGGACTTCAGTACTTCCATTTAGATTTTGGTGGAAGGGCGTCATTTCCTGTCACCTTCTCTCAGAAAGCCTTACAACATTTTTCTTCGAGCTGTGTGAAAATGATAGATAATGATAATGAGAAACGATCATACAATGATAACCATAATAAAATATAAAAGCTAATTGGGATTTGAACCATGGGCTGTAAATTACACGTATTCGATTGGGAAAGACGCCGAATCTGTGCACCACCGATTTACAACATTAATAAAACAGTTACTAGATCAGTTTCTACAATATAGTCAAGAGATGCTTCAGACAGCTAATTGAATGGGCTACGCAACAATACAGGTCACATAATACCGACATGGCTCAGTGGCTACTAATAGCCTATTGGCGGTCGGTCCTTACACTAAGTAATTGGTTAGATGCCTAATATACTTGGATAATAATTTCATATGATATGAGGAATCTAAAATGTTATAAACAAATGCATGTGAGTATTTAACGCTTGATTCAATTAATAAAACGCTCATATTCCAGTTTAAGTTGACAAAAAAAAATATAGGATCTAATTCAATTTGGTTGATGGACCAGTACTTTGACAGTATTTTACATTAAACAACCAACCACAATGAATTTAGATTACTGAACTTTCCATCAAATTATGGGATGATTTTTACATCTTTTATGTAATTCAGACGGATTTATTGGTAATATTTGTTTAGGAAGGTACCAAAATGATGAAAAAGATAGAAGTCTATCGTTCACTGCCTCTATGTGCCTGGCCTATTATAATTTGCGATCCGGCCTGACCTATTACCTATATTGCGATTACTGCGCGCTTCATTAAATCTATTCTTATAAAATCGTTTGCAAATATTTACAAAAGTAAATTTTCTATCAAACAATTAACAATATATCCAATAACTTAACAACATACATTATGTTATACTATACTGGCCATAAACGAAGCTTACATCATACTAAACATGTTGTTTGCTAAGCAATTTACAACAACATATTGGATTCCGATTAAGCAACTCACACAACACCAATACCGAATGTATTCCCTATGCCTACCGACTAAACGATATACAACACTATATATTGTTCAGTCTGGTAGCAACTTAACATTTAACAAAATTTTTTTGTTCCAATAAATCAACTTACAAAATATGCAATATCTCTTGTCGACCCATTATTGTCCCTATGCTGGGCACGAGTTTTCATTCAGAATTAGAGAGTTTAATCCACCGCGCTGAGCATGTGCGAATTGGTAGACTTTACACATCTTTCAGATCTCTTTTAATACGCAATATATTATGTACTAATCAGGCAACTCACAACAATATACAAGATATCAACGAAGCAACATACAACAACATATTGTGTTCCGATTAAGTAATATACAATATACCTAAGGCTACGTACGAAATATACTATAGTAGATCGAAGCTAATCGTTATTGCGTTAGTATCCAACAGTGTATGTGTATAACAATGCATAAACAAATAGCATGTCATTGTGTTAGTACCGAACAATTAAACGTTTAGTTTGAGATAATTAATCATATGAGCCGTGTAACAGGATATAAATGACATAATAGTTTCTTAGCTCGACAGTGATTATTCACCGACTCAGTCTAGCATTTCTGTATAACGTAACAGAAGTAGCGAAGCAGTGCTTGTAAGGTAAAACGAGTACGACAGTGGAATCGCCACCACCACACATATTTGTAACGTGAAGCAATTCTGGAATGGTGTGATTGGTCCACTTTCATATGAAGCGACTTTCTTAGTGCTCGGAAGTAGCAACACATCTGTGATCTACTTCAGATAGACCACCTGTTTTATACGAAGTTGATTACAGTCATGGGCGGGAGTGACCATTTACCATCGGGCAGTCAATTTGCAACTTCAATTGTATATTAAAAAAACAAACGAGGCTGCAGTCCATCAAATATTAAATGGTCAGTGGATGGATCTATTGATACCTGTAATGAGCGTCATATAGATCGAGTACAAGTAAACTAAACACAATCGAGTAATATTGAACTCCTCACATGAAAACCTTATCACACCCTTAACCGAAGGCCACGAAACATTTGCTTCATGTTGCAAGAATCAGCGTTAAGCGAAAATCAGCAAACTTTACTAGAATTTTCATGCAAAATTTCTTTGTCTTATAAGATCACATACATTTGTTTTTAAAGTTAATTATTGCCGCTTGCAGCGCAGAGCCAATGACGCTTGAAACAAATATTTATTGCCCTTAGATTATATCAAAAGGCAACAGTACTACATATAATTTCAGATAATAAATATAATTATAATATATGTTCTGAAGTTATTTAAGTGTTCCTGCTCGTGTAGTTGTTGAAACTCTCAACTTTTCCCTAGTGATAATAATAATAGAGTATGGGAATTTCTAATGTAATCGATCATAATCATTACAATAATGAAATTATCTACTTTCAATTACCATAATAACAATACAATACTTTCTTAATAACCATGTTATGATAATACGATGCTAGTAATTAGATAATTCAAAACCTATAGATTCATAACAGTTGCAAACAGGATTACTTCCCACCGGGCGAAACGTATCGATTGTCTAATTGCTCATCCAGTTCGCGTTAACAGTAACAAGGTAACGTAGGCAACTAATTAACAGCGATCGTTAATATACGCCTTTAATGCAAATACAAAGGCAGAATTTAATAACTTCACTCAAATATAGTCTTGTCAGAAATGCAACATAATATTGTTGCTCAATTGTGAGCAAAACTGTAAACTAAGGAAAAATCTTGAACTTTATTCTTTTTCTTTACAATTTAGAACATTTACCAACATTTACTACACTATATTTGTGACGTAAATATACTAAATTAATAAACAAATGCTTCGTTACATTTTTTAGACTAAATTTATTCTGTCGATGTTCAAATGTCTCATCTTCATGCTGTAACGTGCGCAAAGTATCAAATTCAATAGTTTGAAGAAATAGTAATGAATAACTTTTACATACCTTTCGGCTTCTGTAACATAAGTAGCTACTTTTGAAGGTGATGGAGGCGCTGCAGCCCCACCTATGTCTATCTAAAACAGTAACGTTGCGTGCTGGGGTATTCATATTTGAAGGGTGTGAAAGAATCTTGCCGCAGTGATAGCTATTATATTTAAATAATAGTCATCAAGGGACACCTGGCAGATGTGAGACATCGTGTTCGTATAAGGAATATAGATAAAAGACAAGATTGCGACAAGAACTAAATATATAGTATAATGAAAATAAGTCAAATAAGTAATAAGTCGAACTAAAACCACAGACCGCTAAGTTTTATTCGATACTTAATACTTCGGAAAATGTATGACAGATGGCGCTAAAATCAATAATGGCATTATAAGTATCTAGCACTAGGTCTCAATTATGAATCTAGATTTATGTTGAATATCTGTGTTTCTGAACTCGCCCTAATCTTTACTGTCTTTGGTTTCTGTTTGTCGTCTTCATATTTCTTTATCTTTACGGCTTCATGATTATGGAAAAAATAAAAATTTAAGCGACAAGTACCTTGTTCTCGGACAAAGACAAAGATCCAAACATTATCTTTTCTTTTGTCAAATCAATAGCATTAACTATCACAGACGGCAGTATTTTCCGAAAGCATCAAAATCGGTTTGCCCTATGAACCTACTGTGGGTTGGTAATTCCTTCGGGATTTCATTCTAGATCAAAACTTAAATCCGGGGTTGGCCTGCGTAAGCTCTTGCGAACAATGTACCCTATTATTGAAGTACAACCCTTACTCAAAAGCTTTACCTTTAATATTGACGAGGTACCGGGGATTTATATGAAATGCTAATTCACTGTATGCATGGACCAGATATTAACAGTAGGTACGTATAAGTATATGTTTTGCATCGATTCCTTTAAAAAGTTATATAATTATGTAGTATCATTGTGTAATACATCAAGACTTGAAGTAAACTCTTGAATAATTCTCCACGAATAAAATTTAAATAGTCTAAAAGTAAAATTTCTTGATTGCATCTCTAGTGACGTCACTTTGGTTTCACTTGGAATAGTTGTCAAGTACCTGTCAATTATTTTGGAAAATCTATGCAACTTTTATTTGTAAAGTTGGACTTGAATATCACCATTGTATTGCTTCCCGCACATTTTTTTTAAGGCGACTAAGGCAGCAAGTCCATGAGATGGTGGATATTGTAGAAGGGAACTTGAGACAAAGCGGTTATGGGCATTAGCGGTTCCCTGAGTAACACAACAACACCCACCACAGTCAGCAATACACTTGCTAGACGCAGTGCCTGTAGTCAAAAACCTAGAAAATTAGGTGGCCTATGTCCTGCAGCGGCTCTCAAAAGTCTGATGGATGAATATGATGCAAGTCGTGTACCAAGTTCATATAAAAAGTCCGGAATATCTACCGCATATTAAATACCCAACTACTTGTACTACAATATCAAAAACCTATCAATATAGGTACATTATCTTATGTATGCCAGTAGAGAGGTTAGCTGCCAAAAGTCATTTTTGTATCGTTAAAGATCAGACGAAGATCAGAGGAAGTGAGCCAGTGTGATTACGATAGAGAACGACGGTCACTACACTTCATAATAGCAATGTCAAACTGTATCAGCTTTGAAGAGTTATAGAAAGAGAATAGAAAAGGGAAACCTATACATAAAGAGGAAGAGAAATATAGTTACTACCAGTTATTCTAACTAATCTTTCCATTATTATGCCAAAATGGCGAATTACTCGTAGTAAAATCTTAACTAACTGTCAGTATTAACTGCGTCCCAAGAGAATGCCATTAAAATTTGTTCTACCAGAAACCTTAAAGCACCTTGTACCCGTAGAGGAAATTAACTCGAAATTGACTTGTAATTGAAGCTTAATGTGGGTATTAAATTTTAAACATTATAACTATTAATTATACATTACTAAAAGTTAAACTTTTATAATACAAACTTCTATAACCGCTTCTGCTTTTATAATAGTAAATTGTACCTGTTCATTTTTGTTACTAAGTTATGGGTATCATTTCAGTTTATCATTTTTTGAGATACGATTGCTTTGACAAGTAAGTCTGAATACTATTTGGTTCCTCGTCTTTTATCAATTTTTATACCGAAACCTACCGCCTATTTGCTATTAGTCTTACTAAAAGTATAAATCCAAAAGTTTGTAACGACGTGAGTTTGTTAACCATACACGCAAAAGCTATTAGTCAGATTTTGCTACAATTTGGCGCACAGATAATTTATGACCTGGATTAACACATGAAATATTCAATAAATTCGAAAATAAAATCAGGACGAGCGGAGACGCGGGAATAAGCTAGTATCTTTATCAATTTATTAAACGACAAATAGACGTATTGTTTATAGCGCAAGTAACAAAATGATCAGCATCTTAACGACTTGTTTACTTTACCTTGTAGACGTACGATATCTTCGTCACCACGGCACATACCCTCGATAGTCGCTGAAACAGCGGACGAAAACAAACATATGTAAATGCCCAATTTGCCGTTCGCCGTACAACTGTGTGGCGCGGTGCGTGCGCCGAATATAAAAGTTTCTGCCGAATATTATTTGCATAACGTGCTCGACGCTTGCTGTAGTATCATATCATAAAAATACACATAAACAATATAATAATCGTAACGCTTACTACACTCGGCTCCACACTAAGATATTTCATATTTTGTGGGTGCCAGAAACACACACAAAGAACAATCATTAATACCCAGACCCGAAACATAAATTTATCATTCAGATATTTGCCTGACCGAAAGTCGAACCCGCGGACCATTGCATGTCAATATGTGCAAAAATATGACTTAATAACACCTTATTGTTTTCCATATTTGAGTTACTTATATATCTTGAAGCGCTTTTTGACCACATTATATTTATAGTCAGTTAGTATCGCAGGTCGATCTGAATTTAAAGTTCCTAAAGAAGGTAATGTATACAAATAAAATTATCTATTTACGAGATTTGTATACGAGAAAAAGAGCCCTCATTAAACTAGTAAAACAAATTGTACTAACACCAAAGTATCCAACATTTGATATTAGTCCTTTACTGTAATGAATAAATTATTACAGATGGGGTATGAGACCACTGCACAATAAAATTATTTATCAGCCACATGTTCCTAATACGCTCTAAGTCCTGATATACCTATACAAGTATGAATTTCCGAATTACGCTCAAATAAGCGATGTTAAAAAAAATATCCTAGGCATCCTAATGAGGACTCCGGGAAGGACGGCGGCATATGTGGTTGCATGCCGTCGTAAAGAAGAGAAGGTGCGGTGAGTGCTAATTCTCACCAGGGAAGAGCCCGACAGGGGCATCGCGCTCAGAGGACTCCGGTTGCGTACCATTGGAGATCCCGGAGTCCTCCACACAGCGCTGAGGACGGCCACCGGGGGATTTTAGTACGGTAAAAATCCCATATAACCTGGCGTCGCTCCCACGGCGTCGGGTACCATTTTGAAGGTTTCCCCCTCGAAAAAAAAAACAAAAGGCATCCTAACGATCTTGGACTTTATTTAATAAAAATAAATAAAATGTATAGGAAATGTTGTACCAAGTAGGTAGCACGAAGTAACAAACTAAATCGAACATAGAAGATAAAGAACTTTATTGAGGTGGTAAACCAAGTCGAGGGGAAAAGGGTCAGCGGCTCTCAAACGTTGAAATAACGAGGTCAAACGGTGTGAAGCTGTCGTATGTATAATTAATAACACATTGACAGATTAATGAGAATTCTAAAACATTACAATTTTTTTATATAAGAATGTCTGATATTCAAAGGTTCCACGTTTGACCCGCAGCTAAACATATACTCGAATAATTAATTTAGGTGTATTTTCTGGGTCCAGGTCTTTATGTACACATTATCTATTCATTATAGTATTTATCGGCGTCGTCCATAGACAAAAAATCTTAATGTGCAATGCTTAAGTTATGGGCGTAGAAAACGTATTTTTTTCATTAACAGTACACCTGTTACTCAGATTTTAAAAATTATAAAATAAACAAATACTTCAATTAGAACTTCAATGCTATTAAAGCCACTATATTTGGATTGTCTAAAAATATATTTCGTAAAAATAATAGGTGATGAAGCGACCTTTATTCAAACTTATTTATTCATCATACAAAATTGAAATGACGAAAATAATAGACACATAGCTAACTGTTTTTATTTCATTCTATTGGAACAAATGGTTATTTGTGCTCAACCGTTATTCCACATGACAGTTGGGACACAAAGAATATTATCGTAACGTTTAATCAACGTCAAAAAGTAATTCATAGAAATAAAAAGCACTCTAAATGTAAAATTACTTTATGATAAGACTTGTCTTTCTATTTTTGTAGAATTTTATCAAAACTTATAATAATAGACCATACTACATGAACTAACAATACTTTCACCAAATACTAGTACTTACATAATATAAGTAATAACAATATAATACTAATAATATACCTTTAAGTAACAACAAAATCATGGATATCCATTTGAAATCAAATATCACAAAATTATAATAATATCGAAATAAATAATATCAAAACATAATTGATGAATACTATTATTAAAATATTGCTTTTTTTAAAGAAAATGTCTACAACTATTTACTACATAATGCTTATTAGTAAATAGTTTTACCTTTGACGGTTTTCTAATACATGCAATGCTTGGCATAACTCTTTTCATAAAATCCGAAAGAGGCCATTATAGAAATATGTGTAAACATAGTATTGAACTAACTACCAAGTTTTCTCCAATAAATCATTAAAATATATATTATTTCATTTGCCAAATTCATAACTTTATTACAAAACTTACATGTACATACATACCTACGAACTAACATAATTTCTCCAATAACTTCAGAGATCAAAGAAGACAATACAAATAATATTCGCCTTACAAAACAAGTTCTTGAGAACAATAATGCTCCCAACTTCTAAGTACAGGCGGCATGAGTGTTTACCGGTAGAAGTTAGGCACGAACTATCACTTTGTGCTTCAAGAAACCCATTAGCCTAAGTTGTAGTGCCTGAATAATAAGCTGGACTAAATAGTTTGGGACAACTTTTATTAGACCTGTTAATGAAAATAAATCACGTGAAGCATTTATTTGCCCTACAAATGTTGTAAAAATGATAAATATTTTTCGATAGGCCATGTAGTCAAGGTTTAAAAATATAACATACGTTTAAGTTAATTAAACTTGTGCTGCGAATATTACGTCGAGATAGAAATGCGAAAAAAACTGAAAAATCTCATCGCAAAATTGCTTAAAGGACGCCGAGCAAAAAAATGATACTTGGAAGTTTGCTTTTAAGAGCAAGCACGCAAAAAGTCGAAAAAACAAACAAAACAGCTCCAGGCGAGTACTAAAAATCTTGTAAAATAAGTACTATAAAATATTTAATTTGCATTCGTGTACGAGGTCTTTCCGACGCGGATGGATTACTGACGAAAAAGTCCTAATTAACACTCATCAAGTCCCACCCGGCAGCCCCCGACCTCACCCCGCACCGACCCCTAGGTCACGAAGCGAATTTCTAAAGAACGTACCCAACTTAACACCCTAATACTTGGATGTTTCTTTTTAAAAAACTTATTTCAATCCAAACCGAGCCTCTCACGGCTGTGTAATTAAATCGAAGTTTATTTTTGCTTATACAAAATATTTGTTGAAAATGTTCAGACAAGAACCACCTTTGAGGTATGACAGAAAGGAAATCACAGCGTTTTTGAGGTTGAAGAGGGGCAAAGTGACGCAAAGGTGTAAAGCGTCCCGCTCGCTATATTATTCGGCTAAAAATTTTGTCAGACGTGAATAAATGACCTATTTAAAATAACTGTTTTAAAAGACTAAAAGTTTGAAACTTTGCTAATAGAAAAAACAAATAACGACTAACCGAAACTAAAATTAAATATTTTTTTTTAAAACCTGTCTTTTTCGAAACTCACGAGTTGAATTTCCAGTTGTTGTTACATGATGCATGTAAAAAAGATGCAGTCCTGGATGTATAAAGTACGTATGGTACGTACGTACGTAAAGTACGATGTAAAGTACGTATGGTCAGATATATCGACAAATTATATATTATTTTTATTTTAGTTTATGTTAACATTGGACAAGTTTTTTTTTCATTTAGGTAATTTACGTGAAATTTATGTTATTATGTTATAATTATAGTGAGTGACTCAATTCTTACAACAGACACTAAGTGAAAAAATCACTACTCAAATAAAAAACAGATGCTGTGTACAGATCTCGACAATTTCCATTATTTCAACACAACAGAACGACTAGCACTAACTTCCGAAGTTTACTGTAAATTGGTTCGAACCCTCGACAAACACGTGTACTCGGGGAATGTGTAAGAATCGGAAAACATTCCAAATCTCGGTAAAGGTTTAATAGCCGATGCGAGTGAGCGAATAGGATTTTAATTAAAAACAAACAGGGCCGGCGTTTTTTCGCTTCGGAGGACAATTTATTAAATCCCGTTCGCAAAAAATCGGACCCAATTTGCCGGAGTCGCCCTGTCCCTAGCGTACTCGCGTCGCAAAAACTCTTTCAAGGCGACCTAGATATTTTTACAGCCCTGGGGAGCTGCCCCACCGTCGACGGGGAACGAGTAGTACAACGGAGAACAAGAAGAATAGAGAAAACAATATGAATATATTTGTTAAAACACAGTAAACGCGATATATAATTTAATTAAGACAACTAAGCCATACGAAAAGAGATATTTTGAAAGTTTGACGAATATTTATGACTGCCTGTCAGTGTCATGCATGTTCTGGTTTAAATCAGCTTTTTTTGTTTGACAGCATATATCTTTTTGATTAGGTTATATGCTCAAAGCACAACGGCATTAGTACTGCTGAGATGACATGCAAGAAATAATGGATATAATAAATTTATAAATGTGTATTTCTATGTGATTACAAGATTATCCAAAGCTATCGCGATCCATCCATTCACTTTAAAGTTCCAATAAAATTGACATAACCACTTCATTAAGATAGTACAGACAGCTAATAAAGTGATTTCGAATTCTTCACCATTACATCTCTGTATTTGGCAAGTTTTTTTTAGAAATATGAAGTAGCAAACGAGCAAGCAGCCCACCTGATGGTAAGTGGTCACTGCCGGCCGTGGACATTTGTAAGCAACTTCACGAAGTCTATCACAGATGCGTTGCTACTCCCGAAGACTAAGATGGTCGCCTCATATAAAAGTAAGCCGACAACCACACCCTTCCACCGAAACACAAAAACTGCTTCACGCTAGAAATAGGTGTGGCGGTGGTACTTCCCCGGACGAACTACATTGGTTCTACTTGGTTCTACCACCTGGTAAAGTTCTTCGATTAGTAGTTATATTAAAATCAAATAAGGATACTTTTATTTTATTTTGTAGTTTTATTACTCTCTCGCACTTATACGTTTCAGTGAGACACGACGATAAATCTAGTTTGCCTTTCATCCAGGACATTAATGGGTAGGTACATCGTAAATGGTAAATTTTGTTTGCTTCAATCATAACGGCTTAATTGAGAAACTTTCAGGCTTAATCGATTTTTTTGATTTCATGTTTTTTACTAAAGACACTAAGTATCGAGCTTTTCGTATGATTGCTACGGAATGATTTAATATTGTATACATTTAAGTAAGCAATCTGAATAAAATTTGAAAAAAATGTTAATGTAATCTTTAAAACGTATCTCATTTCATTATTAAATAGACTTTCAAAATTATCGTAGCTTACGTCACGTTTTACTTTTTATAAGTAATGTACATTAATTCATCTTTTAAATATTTCACATTCCACTTAACATTTATGACGTTGGGTCCAAGGTCGTCTGCCACTTGTACATAAAAATCCTAATTTACTCGTAATCTATTAAAATTATATCCGAGATCGTTATTACTCAAGATTCTCTACTCAACGACCCGACCTGTTGCCGCCATGAAGAATCTAATTAAACTTAACTTAATGACGTCATTGAAGGCTGCGTAAAGCGGTAACACCATAAGCCGGATGATAAAAACTTTCTTACCGAACATTTAATGTTTAATCCTGTTGCTCCAAAGTTTACATTATAATAGTAATAAAATATGTTATTACTAGCTGACCCGACAGCTCTTGACTTAAGTATACATATTGAAGTCTAATTGCTAAGATTAACAGTTATGTCAAACGTCATAAGAAGTATGTATATTGGTGGTAACTCTATCGATACAAAAGGAAAAGTAATGGACATACCTTCATATTAATTTTAAATAACTCTTTTTAACCTTAAGATTTAAAGGTAGAGTTTTAATATAAAAAATAATAATCAGAAAGAAGGAAAAATAATCGAATCTCAGAGTGATGAGCCACGTCTATGCATCCCCAGATGTGCTGTATTGTCTGTAGGCCAATTAATTTAGCGATAGACTCTACCACAAGCACAAGAGCCGCGTGGCACAACTGTTTGTAGTAATATTAATTTTATTCAATGGTAATGGTCAACTTCATCGTCAATTATTACTAACCTACTGCGAGACACGGGCCTCAACTCCAGGTGAGAGGAATTTAGGTCACAGTCGACCGTTAGTCCAAGTGGGTATCGCTAAGCTACACACCTTTAAGCACTCTAAAGTAATCTCAGATGCGTAGATTTCTTCCTCCAATTTAATCTGTAGTCTATTAGGAATATAATTTTTCGTGCTTTACAAAAGTATGAGTATTTTAGAGAAAATGAACGTGTAAATAAAAATTACCTTGTGTGTAGTATAAGTTTCTAATAAGGGTACAGTACGTTATACCTAGCTCTTACTAAATGTGCTAATACACACACAAAAGTATAATATATCGCCTCATGGCACATATCCACGCGTACACGATACAGCGAAATGAACCATTATTATTTTATATGGACTCTTAGCTCTAATACAAACTTCAGTTCATACAGATATACTGCTACCGAGATAATATTTAGAGATTATTAAACCTGAAACCTAGGCTTCGGTTTTACGACCTATATTTTTATCACAAGTCTTAAACGCATCTGCCTACGAAATTTCATATCCCGGTCGTAAAGCAAATGGATATGTCAGGCTCTGATGAACGGCGACAAAATTTTTTTAGAGTTCTTGTGTTCATAAAAGCGGTAATCATAGGATTGGATCTGGACATAGGTCCAGGTTGTTAAAATGTCATAAATATTTTGTAGCTACTTCAGGTGCATGCTCATTGGCAATTTTTATATGCTTGGATGTATTAAATGACATAAGTACCTAAGCATGCATTGGACCTAATAGTAAGTGGCCACAGCTGCCCAAGGACATCTGTAATCAACCCCGGATAAAGTGCATTGCTATCCCGGAGGAGGAATGAAATGGATATATATATGACTCTAACCCCACCGTTCAAATCAGATCACAACAACGCTTAATACTGCATTTATAAAGAGGAAACCGCCACATCGTGGCGGTGATGCTTCCGGAATCAAACCACGGAGGGTTTTTAAACTTAAACCTAACGATAAGGCAGTCGGGCTACCAGATGGAAAGTAATCACCGTCGCCTATGGCATCTGCATCGCCAGAGGAGTGGCCAATGCAAAGGTTCTACCGCCTTTAGCCTTATTCGACTATATTGCTAACTAATGCAACAATTAGAATAAATTGCGCCATTACATACAGCTACAATTGTGATAAAATGCCATTACACTACGGCCCATTAGCTCTTGGCCGCGAAATTCACGGGATCCGAAAAACGCTATATTTCCTCGTCGGCACTGTCTCGTAAGCTAAGTGTGAGACCATAAAAGTGCCACTTCACAAATATAGAATGGTGGCATTGTTATAAAGTTTTATGGCGATGATATTTACAAGTTAAGAAGGCCCGTGAAGTTCTGTGTCGAGTGGTGGGTACACATGGATACATTTAAGTGGATCGATCAAACATAGATGGATCTAACACAGGAAGATAAAGAATAGACAGTAAATAAGCGTGGCCGATCAATGTATGCTATGACGGTAATATTTCTTTGATGTGTAGATTTACGGCTTTGAAGAGAATCAAGGTTACAAAGTATTTTAATCCATACCTAGTACATTTAATACTCGTAATAAAAATAAAAATTCCGCCTGTCTTTACGTAACATTTATTTGCAATAAAAGTATGGAGTTTGGCCACTTGAAAATAATCAATAATATTTTTCTATTATTTTATGTTTTTTTTTTTTTTTATTGTCAGTGTTTGTAATTGCATATGACAAAACCTAATCAAATTCATTTCAAGTATTTAAAATATATTCACGATCTATAGTTTGAGTAAGATTTATTCTTCCTTTTATCAAAAGCTGTCTTTATTATTTTTAAAACCACACCCTGAAATGCAGGAATTACTTCACGCCCGAAATAGGTGTGGGGGTACTACCCGGGTTGAAGGACACTCGTTCAATTAGTTGTTAATTGCTCAATCTATATTTGTTGACTACCTAATCATAGCTAGTGCATTATATATTTCCACTATATAAAAACCTTACCAATCTTAAACGTTTAAATGGTACGTAAAAGCTCCTAAAACCGTTGCTTTATGTAATACGTCCATCGAAAAATAGGCTTTATTATCGGAAATTCATTCATCATTGTAACGTGTTTGCTCGACAAAAGGCCGTAATGCCCCTTTACAAGGAATTAGCCTTTAACAGCTTAATATTTCAGCGGTGCTTGTAATATTTAGTGGCTTTAGTGGTGTTTACTCTAACGTCAAAGTTGCTTCCGGGAAATATTTGTTATGCTTTTTTACCCGAATGCGTTAGAAGGATGGTAATGTTTTTAAGCGTATACATATATACGGGTATGTTTGTACGTATGTATAATAAATTTGTTTTACATGCGCTACAGCACAAATGGCTTCATGTGTTGTGACTTATCATTACAAATTAGGAGAGAAGGTACGGCATTCTATTATCATGACAATATGGGTATCAATGAAAGCCAGTAAATAGATCATTCTGAAAATATATTCGTTTTGCCGTTTTTAAGATTCGTTATTGAAAACGCCCTATTACTAAGCTTAATCTAGTGTTTACAAAGGACTATCTTTTGAACTGAAATAGATAAGCATAATTCACAGAACGGTGGATATTATAAGAACTAAGAACGACGTAATAAACTACCCTATTAGTTTATTACGTCCAATACATTTTATGTATTCTTATGTTTACATTTTCATTTCAGTTCGTCTTATAGTTCGTTCCATTAAATCGTTACTCCATTTAATTCTGGTAAAGGCATCTGATAACTCATTATTTGAAGTTTCCACACAGCGATATACTGTGGTATTCGGAGTTGGGTTGAGTCGAGTTGTCAGTTGCTTTGATCACGAGATAAACACATTCTAATCCCCACTGAGCTTGCAAAACAACGGATTGAAACGCAGTTGTTTGGTTGCCGTGGGAATGTTGGAGTTTGAATATGAAACGTTTTGAGTATTTCATATAGAAAATATTGTAAATATATACAACAAAGTCGCCTTTTGTAACTTAAGAATGATTGGACTGAGTTTTTTAGAACTTTAATTAGTTCGATTTGTCTCTGCCATAAAAATAAGCCTTGTCAATCCATTATTGTCCCACATTGTCCCATATTGTCCCACCGCTGGGTCTTCTCTCAGAATGGGAGAGATTTAGGCCAAATGCGAAATCGCGGAAAAAAGAAATCGCGGTGTTTTCCTTCACTATAAAGAGTAGACAATAAATTACGCACATTTCAAAAATGAATGGCAGAAACTAGGCCTCAATTAAGAGACTGAGGCCATTTTATCAAACTATCACTGGTCCTCAGCACAAAAACTAATAAAACATTTTTAAGTAGGTAATATATTATTTTTCACTAATACATTATTACTAAAGTAATATAACAAAAAACATTTGAAAAATATAATATAATAAAAAAGAAAACAATATATTTAGTACTGATACATGAATAAACTAAACAAAGCCGAAAATGAAATTTAAAAGTTGATACGAACCTACCATTGTGTGATAACGGTGATAAACGTCTTTAATTAGTTACTAGCTGCCTACAGTAATTGTTTACGCAAGTTGACACTACAGTTTGTCAGGTTTATTTATTTTATAAATATGAAATAGCAAACGAGCAAGCAGCCCACCTGATGGTAAGTTGTTACTGCCGCCCATGGACATATGTATTACATAATGATACGTTACATAATATGAAGTTGCTTAAAGCAACTTCATATAGAATAGGGGTTCTATCTAAAGTCGACCACAGATGCATTGCTACTCCCGAGGACTGAGATGGTCGCCTCATATAAAAGTGACCCGGCAACCACACCCTTCCACCGAAACGCAGG
>DWNE01000017.1:0-51750 GCA_018249875.1 Cecropterus toxeus
TGGTGCGTGCCTGGGATTTGAACCCCGGATCCTCGATTGAGAGGTCGAGTTTCAACCATTAGGCTATCACTGCTCATCTTTTACAAATAAAAATGATTATTTATTTCATTTTAGGTAGTTCACGCAACTCACATTCTTTTCGGCTGTGGTATTGTTTTGTTTAGTTTAAATCTTCCAACCAACTTTATTAATTTTACGTAAACCTAAAGTGAATCTTAGACGATATATGGAACTTAAATGATAAGACTCAAAGATAAATGACCAAGCCGCAAATGGACATATGTAATCAATTACATATTAAATCAAAGTCTTACCTGTGGTACAAATACGTATATCTGAAGACTAAGTTAGAAGGCCTCACCACTCACCAAACCACTTAAACCAGAACAAGAACATCGCTTAACTTAAGAGTGACGGTGGTACCACTAGAGTCGCACCCTGAAGATCTACCGCCTTTAAGGAAAGACATCCATGCAATGACTAATACTTTATGCTTGTATGCTTTGCTGGATATTAACAACATTAACATTAACAACAAAAAATATAATAGGAATTGGACAAGATTCATACATTTTTTTTAGAAAACACCTCTTTTTCCTGTGTTATGAAAACTATCGAAGTATCGACCAACAATATACATGTGAGTCAGTCTATTTCTATTGTAATGAAATCAAAAAGAAACGCAAAGATGCGGTTACAGCAAAACAATTTGAGTATAGCAACCATTTAAATCCGTTACTTTGTTTTAAAACAAATGTTATCGGATACATAATCAGAAATAAATAGTGTATGTAATATGTACGTAAATCGCCTGTAAACTGCCGCCTTTGCGTGTTCAACCGAACGTGCGGGTGAAAAGCTCATAGAATCGTGGAACTCATAAGTACTCACAACATTGCATTCAATATTTACGTCGATCCGATATAATTATTTATTAACGATCGCTGCAATGCTTTATAATGGTCGGATCGCTGAAATGCAGAATGACCTATAAATCCCGTTAAAATCATATCGGCATGATTTACGCTGCTGATTGGACAGTGCGGATGTAATAAATTTTTGAAATTACATCATGTGCGTTGCGAAATAAACATGTAAAAACCTTCGTAAGATAAAATAAAAGTCGTTTATCATCATTAACAATTTATTGTCCCATTACTGGACACTATCTACTAAGTCTTTTATATGGAACAATCATTAATATTTCCTCACCCCGATAGAGTATCCTATAAATTATTTGTAATGCGCACATAACATTGAAAAAAAAATGATGCCTTGGTACACCCTGGCATAGGTGGGTAAAATTTACAGCACTAGAAGACGAAGGACTACTGCTTTCAAAAAACCCTCACTTAAAAGACTGTTCTTACACAGAATTGTAAAAAGTCTAGTGAACTTTACACAAAACATCAAGTGCTTACCTAGATATTACTAAATACACAGTGCTCTCTAAGAGCCATTCAAAGTGTCCGAGACAATTTTTCGGCTAGTCAACTTTCAGGAATATGAAAACAAAACCAAAACAAACTGTATCTCCGGGTCAGAAAATTGGATTTTCTTCGTCCCACACAATAACAGAAAACATGTAAGGATAAGTACTTATAACGTGCTAAACTAGGCAACGTAAAGTAAGGCATTGTTCGCAAACTAACCTCATTCTTGTAGGTAGCCAGGTTTATCTCCTTCCTTTGTTCATCGTAGCTTCGAGAGAAGTTCCACAAATTAATAAAGTGCGATATAGAGTGCAGCACTGAAACAAAAAATAAAGTCAATTCTATGACCATCGTAGTGTTTTAATCATCTTCCAAAAATGTAAGATGACCTTGAAAGACAAAATACTTTTGTAAACATATATACTATAAGTACCTACTATATTATTGACATGTCTTCTTTATTATTTTTGAAAGCATTGGACGGAAAACTCTTTAAATCATGCACGATAATTTCCTGTAGTAAAATAGAAAAAAATCTTACAGCACATTGAACTTATCTAAAAGGACGATCACAACTTTTTAAAAAGTTACTATATTTTTAAAAAGAAAATTACTATATTTTTAAAAAGGGAGGAGATTCTCTATTTATACGAGGTATTTTTTAAAATATGAATTTGGCGATTATTCACCAAAGTATTTTCGATAAGTGACCTGTAAACGCCATGTGTAAACATTAGGATGTGCCTAATGTATCCCTTCACAAATTATGATTTGCCTTCAACGTTCAAACTATAAACAAGACTACAGTCATCTTAAATACTCTTTAGTTATATGCTATAACAATGAAGCATATAGTAATTCAAGCAAACTAATTATCTAACTATAGAGGGTGTGATATATTATATATAATAGTCACAATTGTATGATCCCTTTCAGTAAATTCCTAAATAAGTAATACCTACATAGTAATAGTTCTAATGAACCAGTTGTAAAAAAGCTAACATTAATTTAATTAAAATGAAATGCTCTTTTTATACCAGCTTATGATCTTAACCCTTTTGTTGCAGGTCAGAAAGGGCATGGCAATCGTCTGAAGAACTTAATGCCGAGACCGGCTTTCACGCGTAACAGCAATTCGTAAACCAAAGAAACACCCCTAATACTTAACACTCACGCCATTAAATAATGACACGGCCTGTCTAGACTTTAGAACACCGATACTCAACCTGAAGGGACCTCAAAAGCCCTCTGGATTACTTTAATATGAATGTGGCAGTAATTTTGGTGGTAAGTATATAAAAAGCAAATTTTTAAAAGTGCCCTTATAATTTATTTTCAACCCCTTTTATATTCGGTTGGTTCGAGAAATAACAATATTGCAGACAGCTCATTAGTGCTATAAGCAGTAAGAAATAAACTTTTGTTTTTTCATTATTCTACAAAATAAATTAATACAAAATTGAAAAGTAGAAACGCTTTTCTGTATACCGCAAATAATTGTCACGAAAGGACCATCCATAAATTACGCCACACATTAAAGGGGAGGTAGGGTCGATGATGTGTAACAAGGCACCTTTCAAAATATACTCGTATATGTATTATAACACAAGATTGGTCCTTAATACATGCTAAAATAAAATATTGTTTTATTGTGTTTGTAATGTTTTTGTACATTTTCATTTGAAATTAAATAAAAATAAATATAATTTCGGACCTTCTATTTTAAATTAATAATAGTTTCTATGCGTAACATTGCAGAATACAGAATATATGACGTCACACTAGGGGAAGGGGGGGGGGTCTCAGAAATACAATTACGGGGGAGAGGTCTAAAAGTCATAATATACGTGTGACGTTATTTATGGATGGCCCCAAGCTCTACATTCAAATTTCAAACATAACAATTTAGTCTGGTTTTCACATAAAAAGGTTTAACAACTCTGCTCTATACTGTGTTCATTTGGATGGCATACCCTTGTGGGTGGATTTAAATTAATGTCTATACTAGACACCAGCGCAAATGAAGGGGATCCGCTTAGAAGTGTTGAGGGTTCCTTTTCAGATGAAATGCTGTGGGTGAATCCGAATACCCGTTTCATATGACATAGAAGTTTTTTTATTATGAATTGAAAACTTGGGCCGCCTAAAAGTTAACAAAAATATTACATATATATTATGCTATAAAATTTTCTGGTTGGAATATTTTTTATACGAATTTCTGTTTTTTTTTTTAAATACTTGTCATGGTTAATAATAATCACATAATTTGATCGAAGAATAATCCCATAATGTCATAATGATGTAAATTCTACATACTTTTGCCTAATTATTTATTTAATCCCAATCTGCACAAGGAGAAAATATACTAGTAGTGGTTACTCATCCGTTTTTCTACTTAATGAAACAAGATTAGCTGTATAGTGAATTAAAGCCGATTAACGCTGTCGTAAACACTTTGTACTATTTGTAGAAACAATGTAAGCACTGTATGTGCAAACGTTAGTATGGTTAAGCGAGGTTTTACTGTAAACGGATTAAAAAATCAGAGTACAAAATTGTCCGTAAAAGTAGCTCATAGGTAAGATCGCATTATTATTTATTTCAATGGTATTAAGTCAGATAGTTACATACTTCTAATTCGACTAATAATTTAATTTAGCTTAAATATTGACAAATGTTAAATAACTCATATATGTATACTAGCATACTTGACGAGATTTACTAACGTATTAGGCATTCCTGTAATGTTAGTAAAGATAATTAAATAAATAAATTCTCAGCCAAAACGTTACTATTTAAATGTCAGTTACAATGCTCTATACATTCGCCAATTATTTCGCAAACGAATCCTTTTAATAAAATATTTAACTTGCAACATGCAATTTATATTACTGCTATGTACCACTGCATCCCGATTCACCTGCATATAATTCACGTTGATAACACATTTAGCTACATTTTCTAAAACTTGATGATCGAACGGTTAGCTACCTTAGCCCTTTATTCCATTACCCCAACACGATTTATTAAAAAAACTCACCTGCAAATATAACGAGGGTACAAGCGACGGTCATATGGAAACTTTTCGCTTTCTCCAGCCAGAAGAAGAACAGACTCGGCCACACTTTAGACAGGACTCTATAGAGTATTTGGTTTAGCTTCTTGCATAACGGCAGCAGTACAAGAGCACAGCATAGGTTGAGGACTGTGGCCGTACCACGGGATACACATAATCCTACCTAAAATTGTAAAAGATGTATAAGGTTTTTTATGTTGAAGACTGAATTAAAAGACATACTTTTATGAAACATGTATAAAATGCATCCGTAGCATCGGCATAATTAAGATTGATTACATATACCCACGGACGGCAGTAGCAGCTTACCTTTATGGACTATATGCTAGTTCGGTACATTTAATTCATGAAAAATCATATGGTTAGACGTTCTTAATTGAGACTTGCGTTAAGTGCTTGATGCCATCAGTGAATATACCAAAAAGTGAATTACCTTTAAGTTATACCTTTCCGTATGCGTTTGCAAAACTTAGACAATACATAGTCACTATTCGTAAAAGTAATACGCATAGCAGTAGATCTGTACAGCTTTGGGATAGTGATGGTATATCGGAGGGTAATTCTTCAACCACTTTAACTTTATATATAACTTTTTTTTTATAATTTTAAAGTTCATGGTGACTGAAAAACCGACTTACATGCAAGTAGTACTTTCGTTACAACTGGATGTAAATTCACGATTACATTTATACAATAGGGTTGTAAACATGAGCGGACCACAATAAAATACGCAAAAAAGAGGAAGCTTAAAAAATTAAAATGCTCTTTCAACAAACAGTACAGCGACATGTAGACGTTACTCTCCTTTGTACAGTGAACCAGCGCAAAAACAAAAGAGGTTACTAGTTAAGCTTTGTTAAGTACAGTAATTGCCGCTTACAGCCCTGAAATGGAGTGAATTGTTTTTGTACAACAAAAAAGTAAAGTTAATTACAACACTCACCCCTAACATCCGCCTTAAATAAAAAAATTGACGCCCATTTTTATAAAATATAAAATAGTCGTAAAAAATATATAAAACTAATGAGATCCAGGATATCTGAAACGAGGAAAGGATTATTTTTAATAATTAAATATAATAAGTAGGAGTAGCAAACGAGTATGTAAGCCACCTCATGTTAAATGATCACAACCGCCCTGTATTAGTTATTAAGAACACAACGCTCAAAAAATAAATCTACCATATACCATTCAAACCAAAATACATCTTTACAATGCCTTGAGTGTGCTTTTCCACCTGTTTTTATATAGAAAGATACGACCTAAGGACTAGAATTATGGAAGCGAGGTGAGGATCTGCGACTGGTGCATAAAGCGAAGTACATGACATACACAATACTAAGTATTAAGGATAGAGGAATAAAAAAAAAATTGTAAACGTAGTACTCAGTCGCGCATTTTATTCGCTCATCTACCTCACGTAGCGCATCTTTATAGAACATCTAATTAGCGTATAGCTAAGGATGAAGACCGCTATTGCAAAAAAAATTCATAGCATATCTTACTCCCTTACCTTTATACATCTTTGGTGAAAAATCATCCATAAAAGGTAAACATTTTCATAGGAGTTATGCCGCTGCAGAAATGAGCTCTAACACTTTTGAATGTGTGTATAATGTGGCATAAATTAATATTTTATGCCAACACCATTATAAGAAGAGTATTATTTCATGCTATATACGTATAAATAAAATCATCCAATCTAGTATTCTCCCTAATAGACGATATCCAATTAATCCTTAAGCCCCTCGCAATAAAGATGACGTATTTATGTATCGGATGTACCATTTTCGTAGCACACCTGGGCTCGGATGATTAATGGAATTAGTTATCTTGTAAGAAATAGACAAAGTAAATCCATTTGGAACTTGTAAGTAATCAATTTACTCACTTCTTAGAATTACATTATGTTTAACAAAGCGTATTCCGTGAAAGTTTGTTATATATATTATTATCGAAGGACAATTAAGTACATAAATCAACCTTATATTAATTTTCAATAAACATGTACAATGTTTAAATTGGATTTATTAAATAAAGTTAGACATATTTTTATGTAACTAAAGATTATTACTCCGTTCTTACAGACCCAAAAATACCAATTTTGTCCTCCATAATTTAATGACTTGTAATAGGAATTCGGAGTACCTTTGTATAATTAAAGGTTGGTTATTTAAATTCTTCGTGATTCGACTGCTTGCCGTCATCGTTACATCTATTTCGGTCTTATTTATATTGTGACGAGGAGACTGCAGGTAATTAAGGCCGCCGTCACCTAAATTGTAAATACCGGTCAAAAACGGCTATTTTTCTATCCGTGTTCCAAAATCTATTTCAACCAAAATTGTAGCTAATGCAGTTAACCAGTTTTTTTTTAATATTTTATTGATTAATTATCAGATATTTAGTTTATAATCATTTTCCGGTCTTCATGCATTAGATAAAAAGTACTGTTCTCTTTGTTATTAGTAACTATTTATAGCAAAGTCATTTATGTTGTTTAAATAAAAGTTATAATGTAAACGCACATGATGACTTTAGATTCTTATAGTTCGAGGTATTTTGCAACTAGACCATCAAAAGCGCCAATGATTACTTTCAATGTGGCGTAGAAACAGTGTTATTCATACACTGTTTACCTTAGCTCTATTTTAAATGTTCTTAGATGTAAACTAAAAAAATATTTATTCAACCGCTACACGAGGTGCGTTATTAACACTTCAATGTTAGGACACACTCTTCTACTGTTGAAATACTAATATGAGATGAAGAAGTATATATTGTCATGGTAGGAATATGTTAAGCTCTACATAATAGTTTAAACATCATATCTATCAAATTTGTGTACGTTTCAAAAGAGCCGTTGATTCCATTGATTTCGTGGACTAGAATCAAATTTAAAGATTTGAATAATTCTTTTAAATGAATGAAGGTAGAATTAGAAAAAGGATAAACGATACGACCTAGATATTGTTATTTAGGTCTGTCGTAGAAGTGTACGATATACGCGTCAGCGTAAAACTACTACGCCAACGACAAAAGACCGTTGACGAGAGTCGGAGAAAACCTCATACATTCTCTATGTCACTCGGGGCTCAGTGAGAAAGCATAAATCGCTGCAATCTGCACGACATGCGTCGGAAGTAAACCGGCGTATAGCTAGCCACTTCAGTGCAGACGCTATTCACTGCGTGCGTAACTCCTGCAGTCTATACATAACGCCTTTGACAGCTACCTCTATTGAACAACTGAATGGAGTCGATGACAGCACGCCTAGCCTAGAGTGTGGTCCCGCATTAATTACTGGATGTCGAACGCGCTATCATTCGAATCTCATTTGCATCTGACGAACCGATGACAGCTGCCGTGAGCGTAATCTGTTACACTCTGATGGTTTTTACCCTTGTATAGCTTTGTATGTACGTTGATGTGAGAAGGGAAATGTAACTAAAGCATAATTGAATTCGAGCCGCTCATTAATTATTTTTTTATTCAGTAACACTTTTGTAATGGAAACAATGTCATTAAACAAATAGTCCCACTCCTTTAATAAGAAAGTTGTTGGTCATAAGCCAAAATGGTTAATGCAAAATGACATAGTTCACAAACTATTTTCTGTGGTCACTTAGTCATGAAGATTTGCTCATTACGTGTTTATTCACCATTTGCATGTAGGTCTTAAAAAAATCGGTCAAATAGGCCTCCCCTAATTGAGTTCCATACGTGCATGGTAACTTCTGTAGGTGTTACACAGGAAAACATTGCAGCTCATCTCCGACATATTGCCCCTTACTTGCCTCCTACCACATCGAGGAGCAGAGGTGGAGAGTTGCTATTTAAGACCGATATCATACGGTACGACATCGTTACTGTAGTGGAATATCAGGGAAATTTATAACAGGAAAGTAAACATGTAAAGTGATTCCTGTTGATATTTTATTTTAAATAATCATAACTGAAGCAGACATAAATTAGATATTGACGCACATTAATTAACATTTTGCAACGTTTACGCACTTCACGAACAGCAACTGTTCATGCTGAGCTAGACAGGAATGAATAGATACTCTACATTCTGCGTAGCACGTGTTATGCGTATGCAAACAATATCGCGTAAATGCCTACAGTCTCCCCTTATATACAATAGCACTACATTGTTATTACCTACCTATCGATTTATATGTGTGTTCAGGTTTGTGTACGGTCTGCCATAGTCAAATTGATTATCAATAACGGTGAAGGAAAACGGTGTAAAGGGTCTCCTTAGAATGTTGTTCTATCTGAAATATCAGTAAAAAAGTTCTTAAAGGTTTATCAAATCTTAGTGACAAACTATCCCTTACGTATAAAATATCTTTGGACTAGCTCCGAGAAAAGACCCGTGCCTAGCAATGGAATGGGTTAGTGATTATATTATTATTGATCACGATAATGTACTTAATGGCATTGAAAAACAACCTATACATATAGTATTATAACGTAAACCTCTTCTGAATTGATTAGGTACACCCAGGTGTTAAGGATGAATACATAGGCAGTCGACCCACATTCAGTAGTTGAAAGACTCTTTCACGTCGATGTGCTCGTACCCAACGTATCTATTTGATATTCACTCATTCCCACTATCCATTAATATTCAATTCACCGTAAGCACCGGGATGATCTTTCTGAAAGTGCAACCTCATTTCCACAGTAATGGGCAAAGAATATTATGTTCAAAAAATCTTTGAACTTTATGCGGTTTATTTCAAAAACGCTCATGTGGATTTTACTTCGTTACACTGGCCTGAATTCCAAAAAGAAACGATACACGACTCTATCGTACCGAATTATCTTGGGAGCGTAAATAAACGTCGACATACCTATTAACGTATTTTTTGAAGAACAAACAAATATTACTAAATACCTACTCATTAGACTCTTATAATATGTTTTATCTTTATAATTAAAATTTAAAAACGTGAAATTTTAAACGAAATATTTTAATAAGTACCTTGGAATATCTCGTCTTTTTCTATATTTAAATGGGTTAAAATGTTCACTCATAAGGGGAATTCAATTATGTAGAGTCTAGGGTAAATTGAAGTGGCACTTGACTTGATAATTATTCGCCGACGTAGGCTACGAGCATACTTAAGAAGGTAATACGTAAAATTGAACCTACGCTGTGAAGTACCTATACTATCACTATGTACCATTTTTCTACGTTATAAAAGTTGTAAACGGCCCTACTATAACGTAACGTACTACAGCGTACTACGCCGTCCATAGGCATATGTGATCTACTGCAAAAGAAGTATCTGACGCCAGTGATATATACTACCTCTGAAGAGTATAAAATGCCTCGTATATTTTCCTTATACAGTTTTCAATCAAAAAATTCTCACATCGTAAAAAATCTTTTAACTGTTATCTTTATTGTTGATTTATCTTATTATTTATATAGCAGGAAAAAAGCCGAACGAATAATTTTTTATACCTTTTTAGTCCACGCGTGTAATAGGCCCAGAAATCCTGCACAGTGGCGTAGCGAGGGGGGGTCGAGGGGCGGTCCGCCTGGGGCGGCACATTTTGAGGGGCGCCAAAAACAGATTTGAGGGGCGGCAAAAACAGATTTGGCAACCTTGTTTTGTCATCGAGTTGCATATTGCCGTATTTTTTTAGGTCGTTAAGTTAGATATTGTCGTTTTTTTTTTGGTCGTCATAATTTGTATAATGTGTGGCGAGTTCAGCTTCCGCCCCGGGCGGCGTATGACCACGCTACGCCACTGGTCATTCCTTATTTATATTGCGCGGTAATTTATCTTTTAATACATTTTTAGTTTGAGAACTACTTATTCTAGTGCTTATTACACATTCCTAATTAATTAATTTATTAAAACTTCAATACTCAGACCAAACATCGAGGGTAGATTGCACATCTAAATTATTCCTCATCTTTGTACTACTGTTATAATTATTTAATCTAAACAATGATACTTTATTTATTTATGGTTTTAATAAAAGTAATGTAATTAGCAATATTCAGTTATCAAGATATTTTATGGTAGCTTGAGTCAATGCCTGAACTGCCACATCAGTGCTTCAACTATTTCCTATATCCTAATCATACTCGATCTAAGTACACCGAGTACTTAGATAAGTGTGGATCATAATCGTCAGAAAAGATAAATCTTTTGATAAATGCAATTGCATCACGTTATTTTGTACGTTAAAACAAACATTTGAGATGACTCTCTATGTTTAATCCGTCTATCAGGGGAATGTCTATTTTTGTCTTTATTCCGAAAATTCAAACTTATGTAGCCGATAACAATCTGCAAACTGAGAAGATTCTAATAATATGTCGTACGTCACAAACCGTCAAGCCGTTTGAGCTGTAGCGCGTGCCAAAGAAATGGACATGCATACAAACAGACATACATACATACGCTGGAAAAACAGTACCCTCCTTCTGAGGCGGTTGGGTAAAAATAGCTTCGATGGAACCAAGTCAGACGTGTCGACAGTGTTAATCTTAAATTTCATCACTTCTTTTCTTCCCATAGATGACGTAAGATACGAGTAAGGGTCAACATTCCGGCGTCTTCCTGTGTAACGTCGACCCTACGCGACCTACTGCGGTCACCAACACGCATGCCAGGCGCTATGATTATTACTAAAACCATCCCAGTAAGGATAGCCTAAGTTCACAGTGAACTTGGATAGTCATAAGGCTAATGAATGGATCGATGGAGTAACAAAATTCCTTGATCGCTGAAACAATTCAAGTCAGAGTATACCATAAGCTTTTTTAATAAGAAGAAAACGCATATGAAGCAAATGCGTTCGTGAAATGATCGTGAACCTAATGATATCTTCCCGACAACGTAATAACTATTTCAGTTATTTGGTTTGGTGGCCCTTATCTTTTTTTTAAGAAAGAAAACCTGGAAGTTGAACTTCAAACATCTAATATCTATTGTTAATAATTTGTGTATACTACTTACATAAAGTTACTCTTTTATTTGTTGGAATCGCTAAATTGCATCCATTATCAGTAAGCGTGTCTTCTATTTCACATATAGATACTCTGTATTAAATACTTAATATAAGAAGGATAAACCATAATTATAATAAAAAAATTCGAACCTCCTTTTAACCGATCAAACGTCAGTTCAACAACATCAGTTTGGTCTACAAAATTAATCTTACTGAATGCTCTTGATATTTACTGATTCATTTTATTTAAATTTTGCGATAAATTTAAGCCTACATATAGAGGTAGGGGCCGTTATGTTTTTTTTTAAACTTGATTTCTAGAAAATAAAACCCATGCATTCCGTTGATTCTGTTAAAAATGATCCTTCGTTAATTGGATTATGGAAAACACGGAACTAGGTTGCTATTCCTATGCGGCTTACCGCTTTGTTATAGTCATACTTGTTTGTAAGTAAATGTGAATCCTGATTATGGTTAAGGGTTAAGAGTTATGTTTCCGAATTTATATATTATAAGAAATACACAAATATATAGAAAGTATAAAACACCCCAGAAAAGCGAACTTGTTGTCAAAAAATACATATTTACACCATATCCAATCTATTAAAAATATATATATACTTTTGAATTTGATGTCTCACCACCATGTTATGGTGTAAAATATTAAATTTTAAATAAAAAAAATATTATCTTTAATCAATGAAACCATGAAATAGTTTCATTGATTAAAAGTATATACATATAATTTAGTGTACCTCATTGATTTTATGTTTACAACTTCATACCGTATTTTACGAGATCCGTGTAATCCTATTTGTACATTTCATTATTATAATTTAGAATAGTAGCTACGCTAACACCGAACCTACGTTAAACTATTTTTCCTGCACATATTGTGACCTCTTTTTCGATCAATCCTCAATAGAAATATAACAGTAGGATTATAATATTAGGCACTTCAAAGAGTTAATCACTTGAAACTTGTAAAAAACACAGTAGAAATATGACGGTATAATTTACAGACAACATCGAGACACATAAGTTACTTACGAGTAGCTTATATTGAATGACCTAAACTTTTTATATAAGTAATTTAAATATAGGTACTCGAGCCTCATTTCAGTAATTCAGTCAAGTAAATGCATACCGTGTAAACATCTTATTCTGTGCTCTACCTGAAGAGACTCTACACTTTCTTTCTTATAACAACTGTCATCTGACACCTCCAAGTAGCACAGCTATATGAAAAAACAGGTACCTACAATATGCGGGATTACATACATTACCTACATTTCGTGGAGTTCAATGAACCTAATTATTATACCTACATAGATAAATTAGGTAATCATATCATTACAGGGAAGTCTACGTCATTTTAGACGCCATACATTTGATTCACCATTAGCACTAAACCCAACGTATGGAAAAATGAATAAATATATGGAGCACGCACAGGTAGATAATAGCAAAAAAATCGTAATTATAAGTTAAAATACTAATAACATAAGAATATAAGTTATAAAAAATGTTAGTGAGTCAATATTTGCAACTTAAGAATATCGACAAAAATGTCTTAGGAATAAAAATTATTTTTTTTTTTTAACTAACACAATAAGTACATTACTACCATCTATGTTTCTACATTTCTACATGGATTAAGGAGATGTACTCTTTATGGCTCCGCTTCGACTGATTTCTGCCTTAAACATAGATTACTGATTACTTATTATATGTAGAGACACGCATCTGATTTTAACTTTGATTAGGAATCCTACCCAAGAGATTACGGGATTGTAATGTGCGGTAGTTATTACCGGTTTAACAACACGCATAGAGATTAAGGTTCAATCTCGCTGAAACACACATTCGAATAATTAATGTTCTGTTTTTGGTCTGATTGTATTTTTTATCCCGGTAAATCCTAATGTACGTGTACAGTGTAGAAAGCCATTTTTATATACAAAATATAATTTACGTAATATTTCAGTTGCAAATAAAGTCTATGCAAATAAAGGTAGTGAAATAAAAAAACGGAACATTTAATTCAGTTCATGCTTAAATTCCTGTCGTCGTAATTTCTTTCTACAGTTTCTACAGAGAATGCAACAAAACCATGAATCACGAACGATATAACTGGCCGGTTACATCGTATGCCCTCGTCACCCCGCAATAATTCCCTGTCCATTGCATTTCTTTAACTCGGGGTTCATTTTCTTATTAAAGTAATGAGGTAATGTATTATGTTCGTAAAATATCACGAAGGATAGTAAAGTTGACATCATCGGTGAGTTCTTAGAAACTTGTAAAAGCCAATGTCGTTTTAAATGCGCTGTGTTCGTTATATTTACTTTTAAAAATATATTTTCTTATCAATATTAGAATAAAATTGTAATTACTTAACATGATTGTTTTTTTCCTAATTTGTATCTATGTTCTTTTTTCCAGCTCCATTATATACTTGAAACACTTACCAAAAAGATACGTCGCTTCAGAAAAGCGAAGCTGTCACTTACGACTCTCGTCATTTTCGCAAAACAAACAAGTTCACATTAAACCGGAAGAATAAATTAAATACTGCTAAACAACTTCATTTTGCGCGATATTATTTACGAATATGTTAATATAATAAGTTTACTTTCAAAAACCCATGTTTCGCGCCTTTTCAATTTATTTTTTTAAATTTTACAAGTGACTATGGCACGGATATTCTCGTGGTAGAGCGAGAGCAGCGTGTGACTGCCGCAACCAAGCGCGGGAGAAACACCGAACGCGTACTGCTGAGATTTGATAGGTCATCGCATCGCGCCCTGGCGAGTAGCGTACTCCGTCGTTTTTGAACTGACTGAAACGGATTGCTCCTCTCGTTCAGAATGAAACTTTATTTATTCGTAAGGAATTCACTTTACGACTAGCTAATAAAAGTTATATTCGGTGACTTTACAAGTTGTAAATCCATTGAAAAGAAATCTAACTCAAAAATATGTATTGTTTTCATTAATAGAAAGCGTATCTTCAACATAATTTATTATTTACTGAATATGTTTATATATAAGGATATTGTAGCAATATTTAGTTGATTTGTAAATAATTGTACGTTTATAAAATTGTTTAAATAAAAATATTATTTTTTCAGACCAATTTAGTTTATCCTTACTATAGTCTGGTACAAAAGATGAATCATAATTAATTCGTATGAAACACAACGATATATAGAGGCAAAATGTGTAGATTGTGTAGGTCGCGGCCAGTTCGTCACGAAATTACTTACCCGTCCTAAATTAAAACTTTCCTTATGCCATAGGTATGAGCAACATTTCTATGATTTCATTTTTGTAAATAAAATTAGAAAATAAAGCATTATCTCCGTTTTGGCATATTGCGTGTTATTATGATTAACGACTTTAGAGTTAATTAATGTAGGAAAATTTTAGCATGTTTGTTATTACAAATTAATTAATATTCTAATAGCTGCTTAGTCCGTTGCTATGCTTAACATATCTCAATTTAATAATTTCAATTTAAGCTATAAAAAACGTATTACGTGGAATACATTGTGGCTTCCACGCATAATACAGTTTCAGCGGCGAAATTATACGAAGGTGTTCTTAAATGCAGGAATCTTGGTCTACTATAACATGATATAAAAAAATGTACCAAATACATTAGACACAACTTAGATATATTGAATGTGATAAAATTATTCATGGTTAGAGTCTGGCGGTACCACCGCCATAAACACGAATGAACTTCTAATTCTAACGGCACCAAACTTCCAGAGGACAACTTAAAGTTTATGCCAGTAGAAGTCCCGCATACCCCTTCTGCACCCCCGTAGAGAAAAGTATGAGGACTTCTCCGCGTTAAAAAATTAACACAAATGCCGCTATACTTATTTCTCTTAAAAACGTAGTGTTAAGCGACTATTCTGATTTGAAAGGGTGTGGTAAAGATCTAATTATGCGTATTAGAGACTAGTGAAATACTTGAAGATTGGTTCTAGACTGTTTATTAAATAAAAATAATTCATTTATATAGGCTACAAATTACACACCTCAAGGAGATAGATACATTTTTGGAGATGTTTCAGTTTAGATCCAAGAGATTCTAATCTTGTCTGCGTCCTGTTTAATTAATTGTATGTCCATAGGTAGCCGTATATATGATCAAATTAAAAAAATACATATTGTGTTTCAACTTTGTCTAAAGACATCGAATAACAAGTTGCAATACATGTGCGATCGATAATACCTAAAGTAGGAAAACTTTTTTGACTGATACGAATGGCTGTAGACTGTGTCTGTAAAATGAGAGTAAAACAGAGGTTCTATAACCTACTGTTATAATTATTCTATGCAAAATATAAAATCAATATAATTTTACCCATCACACATTTGATTGTAAAAATGAGTACGTTATAATTAGATGTCATGTGTCGTTGATTGATTGTAGATTAGGTTTATCACAGAAGTACCTAAGAGTAAACGCTATTATCATTTTGTTATCACTATTCGCTTATAATATTTACTTGTATGATCCATGACATTGTTAATGTCCTTGCCTAAATTGAAAAGTTGAGATTTGTAAGCAGTAATGAAACAAACTCAGTATTTTAAGGCTAATTGAATAAATCGTCCAATCATTACTTACAACTTCACCATTCTTCAGTTATGACTTAAGACTAAATCAAAGTCTTTTAGCCTTAAGATGGAGTAGTTTTCAAGTTTCTAAATAACTTGATCAGAAATATTGATTTGATGTTAACATCAAATCAATATTTCTTAGCTAGCTTTTCTTGCTAGTCTTCAAAACAATTTAGGTACTTTACTGACAAAAGGTACACAAAGGCGTTTCATTTTGGCTATTTAAGACTTGTGTTTAAGCCAGTAAGACATACAAATCGAGAAAGCTTAAACAATTCGAACACGAATCCTAAGACTACTCGTAAAAGGATACAATATCGCAGTCTTAATTGAATCTAATTTTTAACCGACTTTCTAAAAGGACCCGAGGTACTCAATTCGTCTGTATTTTTAACCGACTTTTTGTAAAACTGAGTTGATTCCGATAAAAATACGAAATATTGAAGGTAGTGGAACCTTTTGTACCTTGTGAACCGCCACATATATTTAAGTCTTATAACAGCAGTATCAGGCGCTGGTGGTTACTGATTAGAGATTGATTAACCTATAGTCTTACCATCTGTTAGACTGCATTCTAGTCTGCTATTTCTTTAATATAAATGAGAAATATAAAAGATAACTCATAGCCACATACGTTATAATTATATAGCTAATAAAAACAAGTTTAAGCCGAGTGAATAAAATGTAGTAATAGGCACAAAGAAAGTAATCCAGGGCTCAAAAAAGCAGCTGCGTCTGTTTTCCCACTGACATTAAACTTCATTTTAGTTGACTTTGACATTTGACTAACGTATGTTTATTTAAGTTTGCTTGTTAGCTTTTGGTGGGAAAGAACGAGCAAAACAAAGTTTTTATTATGAATTAGTACGTTGATATTTATATTTTAGCATTTTTCGTATAAAATTTAATTACCGGTAGAAATATGACGCCGCCGTCGCCATGGAAAACTCCAAACGAGGTTATGCAACTTCATAAACTTAAAAAGCGAATGAAAGCATTACAAGTAAGTTTGTTTATGAGTTTAATCGCTTATTATTTTTTTAATTATTTACAATTCTATTTAATTACTCTGTTAAACAATAAGCCATAGCAATTGAGCTTACAAAATGACAGTTATTTTGAAATTTACACAGACACTACAAATTTGTTTGCATACCTTTTGATTAGTATTTTTAATTCTAAGACTCGTACTTCACCTTTCCTTATACTAGCAAGGTATATAGGTTCATAGTGAACTTGTATATGGCCACTTTCAACAGAGATTTTCTAAACAAAACCGTTTAATTAATTCATTCATTTAATATTCTTCATTTTATTTTGGAAAACTTCTATTCGACCTGAAATATTTTTTTGTAATAAGAGTACTAAAACCACAAATGGTTAATAGTATATGTAAGATTCTTAACTACGATTGTGTATATAAATTGTTACAGCAACGCATGAAAGCACCCTTACCAGTAAGCTCCATAGATGAAGAAGGGCCTAGTCAACCAACTGTGGATCTAGATTTTTCCAGGATATTAAATGGAGATAAAAGGAAGAACCCATTTTCTAAGTAAGTTAAAAATGCAGTCATGATACACTAAACAGGGAGAAGAAGGCAAGAGGCTTTATTTTGCCTTAAATTATCACAAAAATCAATGAGTTGAAGCTCATCTGGCTCAATTTTTATGACCTGCATGGTTGTCATCCTATCAGTGTGACATTTAGTGGGTCCTGGTATTGGTTTGTGGATTGGATTCAAAAGAAAAACTAGGATTTTATTTTGTACTATGTAGAACTACTTGACAGGCATTGTGCCAGACTGATAACTATATAACAATTGTAGTAATATGTCTCATTAGTTAAACAAAATTTCATTCTTACTAAGAGCGGGACATGTACTACAACATCTAAATTCTATGTATTAACAGAAATAATACGGAGCAAAATAAGAAAATTAAGTTAGATGTGCCACCAGAGGAATCAAATGACAAAACACTGTTTGCATTACTCAACCTGCCTGCCAAACTACCTGAGAAGCGTGAACCAGATGTAGATGAGGAGAAGCTATCAACATTCTCCAATCTTTTACAGAAGTACACAGCTGATCACACTGTGGAAACAGTAAGTTTAATTACATAATAAATTTTATAGCAACTTTTCAAAACTGGTAGTTAAGCCAGCAATCCCTTTTCCCAGATTGTAGCAACCTGAGCATTTGTTTAGCTATTTTAAAGCTATCTTTAGCAAACATGCTACAGATAGATAGACAATAAAGCTTTGTGAAGGGATGTCTAACAGCAGCAGTAAGTAAAAAAAGGTCACCATGCTGTAATCTGGAATAAATAGACTTCAAATATATTAACAAAAAATGTTGTCTAGTTTGCAGTGTTTTTTTCTTGAATTTGCTAAATGGGGAGAGTACTCCTCCCCCTCCCAATACTTGTCTGGATATATTAGCAACTTGGCCTACAACTTTAAAGAGACACATTGTTGATAATGTTTTTGATTAGACCTATTTGTTGCTTTTTAAAATATCAACAGTTATAAAATAGTTAGTAAATAATTATAAAATAGTTTTGTACTGACACCATGTGTAAAAAAGTATTTGTATTTAAGTAATCATTATCAAAACTTTTTATTTCAGCAAATCATAGAAAAGAAATACAAATACTTGACAATAGATTGGGCTCTGAAGACTAAACTTAGACTAATGTCCCCAACACCATTTCCATGGACTGCTAAACTGAAGGCTAGTGAGGAAGCATCAGGGATCACTGGGTAAAATCAATATTGTTATAGTTTCTTAATTTTAACCCATTAAACAGGGCTTGCTAGAGTTCCTGCATTGTGGTCACTTCCAGGTTAAAGCAATCAATAAATAAAAGGTGTTATAAAATTAAATAAATTCTGATCGAGGCAAAGATGTTAAATTTAATGTAAACAATTCTGCTTAGAGCTCTTCTACTAAGAGCTCAACGGCCTATATCTGTGATCTAATTAATTTAGGAAACTTGCACTATTTGAAATACATGGATGGTAGTTAATTTTTTTTATCTGATTGAAGTTGCAAATGAGCATGCAGTCCACCTGATGTTAAGTAGTTACTGCCGCACATGGCATACATACTCCTGTCTGTAAGCAACTTTATATAGAACAGGGGTTCTATCTGAAGTCAATCACAGATACATTGCTACTCCCAAGGGCGAAGGTGGTCGCCTCATACACACGTGAGCAGGCAACCACACCTTCCAATGAAACGCAAGAACTGCTTCACACTAGAAATAGGTATATCGAACTACACTGGTTCTACCACCTGATAGTACCAGTGTAGTAGAACTCTCAATATAATGTAGGTTGCAATTTTTTGTAGCTTCTGTCACAAAAATAATTATGGTCCTGTTATCAAAATTTGGACTGGATTGCGACAGATTCGTCCGCTGTATCGACACAACGACCTCAACAACATTGGACACATCTCCACGCGCCCGCTTCCACCAGACATGCATGTATTGGCAGCACCCCCACCTACCATGGCTGAGCCTATACCCTCGCGGTACAGGCAAACTGGCCGCCGCTAGCTTCATCGCCACCAACGAGGAAGTCAAACAAGCATTGCTAAGAGAGTGGACTGAAAGCTTCAGATCGCTGTTTCAGGTATAATACGAATTAATAAAGATTAAAGTTTACAATAGAGATGTATTTGTATAAAGAATTACAAAAAATATTTCATTAAACTCTAGTTATAAATAAAATTGTTTGGATTTTTTATACTTTAGCCATACAGATATTTGTTGGTACTAACATTATTGCCTAATGCGCTATATAAATATAGCACAAATAAATAAGAAACTTAAAATTATATTTTATTATCATTTGATATCTCTTTTTACAGTATATTTAATTTTTATCATGTAGGGGTTTAAAACAGCAAGAAAATGCGCAAGAATCTTCTAAATTGAATCAATGTAGTTTTGTCTCTAATTTATGATAAAATATTATAATAATAATAAGCACGTCTTTAAAGTCATCTTTATTACAATAACTCTGTACACAAGGAGTTAAAGATACAAATACGATGTAATAAACAAATAAAAAACAACTGCAGTTGCTGCATGCGGTGCACTGCCCTTACTCAAATACAATAAATCTGTGATTAAAATAAATAAAATAACCGTGCAGTTGCTGCGTGCGCTGCACTGCCCGTACTTCTACGTGTGCGCGAACACGTTCACGTGCCTGTTCCGCGCGGCCGGGCTCGGCGGCGCGCCCGACATGAGCGCGCTCGTCGTGCCCACCACGCGCGGCCTGCGACAGACGCTGCGCCAGGAAGGTAATGACAACCCTAACATCCGTCCCCTAGCCATCAAATCTTTAAGACTGTAGAAGAGACGGTCCAAGGTTGAACCCTTTGTGGTTCGACTCCGGACGCACCACCACCACATCTGTTCCTGTTTCTGTCTAATAACAGCAGTGTGTTTTAGTTTGGAGAAAGTATTTCCCATATTTATCTTATTATTTATCCGAGGTGTTCCAACTTAGTCCTCATAAGTAGCAATGCATCTGTAGCAAATACCTGAGGTTGACCGACTCCAATCTTATTTGTGGTTGATTACAGATAAGTGGCAGTGAACACTTTCTATCAGGTGGACTGCATGCTCGTTTATTCATCCAATGTAATCAACTAAAAAAATAGGTGTCAACCCTAATAGCCCTTCGCCAACTCTATAGGCTCCATCTAAGACCTTTTTAGAAATATCTCCTCGCCATGCCAATTTACATATTTTTTTCGTAAAATAGTATCTAGGAATAACAGTGCAAAATATGTTAACGAGTCAAAGACTGCGATGCCAATTGATGCGTATTGCTATAAAGGAGTATAGTTACAACGTAATTTCATGTATGTTTTCTATTCTATATTTTCTTCCATTAGATGTAGAATTTACGATGCCACTGCGTTCCGACTACAAAAAGAAACTAAACACCTCGGAAGAAGACCGTGGTAAGAACTCCTCATTCGACAGTTGCTACAACACCATGGACGACTGCAAAGACCAAGAGAAGAACTGCTCTGGTGACGAAGAAGACCCAGACCAGTTCCTGTCACAACTCGGCTTAGAGACTGAAACTTTAAGAAAAATAAATAACGCGCAGGTATTATTCTTTATTGTGCGTTGAAATAAGTCTGAATTGATCACTAGTAACAATAAGATTTGATTTGGGCAATACACTGATATAACTACAACTGTGAGTTATGATATATATGTTCTGCTAGAACGAGGAAGTAGCAACATTGTGTCATTTAATACGGATTCCTCCAAAGTGTTTTGCTTTGTTTATTGACTATGGATTCCTATGTTTCCTAAATGTTTTGCTTCGTCTTCTGACTTCGGATTCCTATGTTCGCTAAGTGTTTTGCTTCGTCTTCTAACTACGGATTCCTATATTCCCTAAGTGTTTTGACTACGGAAGTTCCATATTGTGTATTCATTATGGAACATAGAATTGAAAGTTAATGATACGTACATAGCAGAACGGGGTAGAAACAACATTGTTTCGTTTGAGTACGGATTCGTATGTCCCCAGGCGCGTTTAACGGCGGGCGCGGAGACGCAGGCGGACGGCGCGGCGCAGTCGCTGGTGCTGGCGCGCGGCGCGGACGCGCAGGCGCTGTTCAACTTCCTGCTCAACTGCAAGTCGCTGGCGGCGGCGGGCGGCGCGGCGGCCGGCGTGCCGCCCACGCTGCTCGCGCCCACCGCCTTCCACGGCGGCACGCTGCAGTCGCTCAAGGTGTATATTCATATTGACGGCGCGCGTGTCGGTCACCATACCGGTCTACCTCGCAGTGGGTCCCGGGTTCGATCCCCGGCCAGACAGAAATGTGAATGCGTTTAGATTTCTGTTCTGGGTCTGGGTGTTTGTGTATTCAACTTTGTGTCCATGGCATCCACGACACAGGTGAAAATCCTACTGTGGGGCTATGAGTGTAGAAATCATTTGTATTTAAAAGGTGACAGAACTGTTATGGTTCGACTCCCAGATGTACCAACCCCACCAGACCTATTTCTACCTCATAACGGCAGGATTATGCACTACTGTTTTTAAGTCCAAATGGCGTGGTAAGGGAGACTTACTTGTTCGAGGCATTTCAACATAATCCTCAAGAGTAGCATCTGTGGCTAATTTCAAGTAGGACTCCAATCTTATATGGTGTTAATTACAGATCGAGTGGACTGTATCCTCGACCGCTTATTTCCATGTTATGTAAAAAAAAATATGATAATTGTCGGTGACAGGCTAAAGACATTGAACGTTGACAGTTCTTGGTCTCATATACAGTGCGAATATATAAATGTTACCTTACGATTAAACTATCCAAAGCCATAGTAGACATTTTATTCTAGGTCAAAATATTTGAGCCAATAGTGAATCCCTGAAATTTTTTCATAAAAGAGTATACAAATCACCGTGACCTGTATAGAAACGGCACGCCATTACAACAATAATTAAATGCAAGGAGTACCTCAAGAAGCTCGCACGCTTCTCCCCTTATACCTTTACACCCTCATAAAAAAAAATATACAGATTCATTTAAGACCACGATTACTATGAATATTTTCTCAACAAACGTAATATGATTATTTTTAATACAAGTCCCTATCCATTATAATTAAGTGATACGCACTGTAAAATAAACAGGAACATCTTTTTTTACTTTATTAGTATATTAATTTCCATCTCTTACAGGTCCGAGAAAACGTTATCCACTCAGATAGTAAAAAATATTACTCAATAGAACTGAAAGGTCCGATATTACCGACGACCGTTCATTCATTGTTCAATGTCTTAAAGACGAGTACATCTGCCCAGTTCAGTGCAACGTTCGCTCAGCACCAACCCACGCTGGCTTTTTCGTGGGCCGCTAATAGTATAGCTGAAGGTAAATGCTCTCACGTATATATAAATAATTTCAATATATTCGATTTGATTTTGTGCAAAGAATTTTGTAGCTCTTGTAAATTTGGGAATCAATTATGTCTAAACTTTTTTCATGATTATTTTGTAAGTAATATAATGATATTACATTATAATTGTAAGTTTTTTTTACCACATTTTTAACGCCATGTTTTGTTTCAGATGAAACTTGCAAAGAAAATGAGCCTAACCAGTTTACCAAAGCATTTAATAAGGAGAATTTATCAGATTGTGGAATAAGTGAGGAAATGTTGCAACATTTCTGTTCCCCAGACCCCAGTTTAGTCAAATCGGTAGATAGTGTTAAATACAATTCAGAAGATGACAGTTATTCATGGTGATATTTTTTTGTAAACAAGTTATATCTTTAAATGTTATGAATCGACAAATCATGAAATAAACAAATATTTGTATTCCTTGTATTTTATTGTGTCAATGTAATGTATGAACCTTTAATGTTTTAGATCCGTACAATAAACACCTTTTCTAATATTTTCGTGCGATATTTGAAAGCCCGTAATAAAACACATTTTCACTTAATTTTATGTTTATTCAATTTTCATTTTTGGTAAATTAAAAATAAAGATTTCATAAGTCCACAATCACTTACAAAATAAAACAAGATTCATACAGATCAGGATGAAATAAATAATATTGTGAGAGTTCTGTTTAATATGACATAACATTATGTTACCTAACTGCACTAATCACTAATTTATCACTTCAAACCCAAGGTGGAACAGGAATCTTGGAAAGCTTAAATCCTAAATATTGATCTATGCGGCCGCTCTCTGAAACAATATACAATTGGTCATTAAATAGTATTCTTCAAACATTTTAAAATTATAATTATATTAAAATTTACATTACCAGCATGCTTGTCAACTTGATAGCAATTTCAATAGCGATGAGTCCCACAGGCTTATGATTTCTGAAAATAAGAATAAAGATTAATGACGCAGAAAAAAAAATTCCATATAGTAATGATTGGATAATGTAAAATCATTTCCTATTATTACATTTACAAGAAGGATTTTATTGAAATTTATATTATATGTTTCTAATAATTTCCATGATTTATTTTTTATATCGGCTGTTGTTGAACTCCCATAGCACCATCTCCATTCTTGGTAAGCATATTTCCTTGTGGTCGTATTCAGGTAAATTCCGCTATGTAGATATTTGACCACTTTCCCTAAAACAGGACTACTTTTACTACGTTTACTATATCTATATGAAAAGAATACAGCTCACGTTGGAAGATGCGGCGGCGGCGGGCTGGCCGGGCACGGAGTACTGCGGGCGGAAGTTGGAGAAGTTGGCCGCGGCCGCGGCGGCCGGCGAGAAGCCCGGCAGCGACCCGCCCGCCTGGAACCCGCCCGGGAACTGCGGCATCGCAGCTGCACGACAGACGATTATTCGCATTGCATTAAATTTGACTTGTAGATTATAGCTCTTAAACTGAGTTTTGATTTAACTATTTTCAATATGACAATACAAATATTGCACACGAGACATTGTAATTTAATTTCTATTATGTAAACTCTAATACGTCAATTCAATTTTAAAGATGTCGTAAAGTAATAAATATGTGCTAGGCTTACCAACAGCCTATGCGCAACAAATAATAAATATATTTAGTTTCATTAAATTAACTGATAATAGTAGTATTCTGTATGTATGCTAACTATAGACACCACTCTGTTACTTCGAAGGAATTATAATTAACTAATACGCACATACAGCCTACAACTATCTTATTCTGACAAAAGACAGTGTCCAGCTGTGGGCCAATAATGTATTGACAATGACGCACATACGTATTAGTCAATTATTGTATGATGTAACAGTAAAACAAAATATTACGAGAAAAATTACATGGCAGAGAAATCTCTAAAAAACGTTTGAAAATATTTTAAATTTAGCAATCCGCTCATAATATTCTTATTATATGCTTTTTGGTCAGAAGTCGGACAAGAATCAGTCGATAATGATTTGGTATCTCACCGGTGGGCGTGGGGTTCCCGGCGGTGGCGGCGAGGCGCGACAGGATGGAGCGCTCCGACATCTGCAGGCGCTGCGCCACCGGCGGGATGCGCGCCAGCGTGGCCGGCAGCCGCGACACGTCCGACTTCATGTCCGACAGCAGCTCCTCCAGCTGGTTCAACACCTGCGACAACACCACACTTTTAAAACATAGCCGTAGCAAGCTTATCACCAATAACTTAATAAAAAAGAAGCATCAATCAATTCCTACATATACAGTTTCTTTGTCATAATGTTACTTAATGTTAATAAGTTTAGCAAAGAAAAAAACAATAAAACTACAAAAAATATCGATGAGGTCAACCGATTCAAAATATAAAATTAATAACTAACCTGTCAATATTCTTATATCTTAGAAGAGATTCCAATGCAACTTATTTTCAAATGATCATTAAAAAAAGATCTACCATCAGGCTTGACTACAGAAAGCATAGTTAAAATAGACAAAGTCGTTGGGGTTACTGAGTAAGTTCTACTACATTACATTAAAAAATATTGCTTGTACACTATATTTTATTAACAAATACGTTCACTGACCTTATGCAGCACCGCGTTGGCAGGCTTGTTGCCGGCGAGCGACTCCTTGCTGAGGTGCTGGTGGGACTCCGCGAGGCACTCCACCTCAGCGAAGCGCGCATTCAGAGACATGGCTGGGTGGTTGGGATCCTGCGTCAGGTTCAGGTACGCGGCACGACGCAACTGTTCCTCGATCACCAACGCCTGCTCCAACAGCTGTACGATATTCACATGATTAGAGTGGTATAACAAGAAGAGGAAATATAATCAAGAATATGCAAAATTTTATAGTACATGCTTATGTCAGTTTGTGGGATACCATTTTTGTTATTGAATATATCCAACATTCGACGCACAGAAAATATCAAAAATATGGTAATAAGTTGATTAATTAAATATCTGCCCAATGTAAATCAAGCCCAGTGACTAAATACAATATGATAAACATTTTACAACAAAAGTCATTAAACAAATCAAAATACTGTGTTATGTTAATCCATTTCACATAAATCTCAGGTACTCAGAATTCAGGATTTAATATTAGCAATATTTTTAATGGACCGCAAAAACTACTAACTACTTAATATGATAAAAATTAAAAAGTATGAATTATAATCGGAATGTTTACCTTGAAACGCCGCGCCAAGAACTTGTTCTTGATCTCAAGGAAGTTTCCCTTGCCAACGTCCATCTTGAACGGCTCATTAATGATGGCGAAGCGCAGATCGTTCTGGATATCTTGCCAGCGGCCATATCCGTGCGTCACGATACCGGCCAACAGCCAGTAATCGTGTCGTCGGTGCCAGATCTCGTACTCCCTGCCAGGTGCAGCCGCTCGTTCTTCATTCAACCACAACGTATGTAACTCTGTGAAACCGCCGTCGGCGATATTGAACATAAACTTCCGGCGTTCAACTTTGAGATCTTCCTCCTCTTTAACTAAGACGACGTCGTCATCGTCTTCCTCCTTCTTATCGTCTTTCGGCTTCTCTGAGCCCTCCGATTCCGCTTTCTCACTCTTCGCATCGTCCTTCTTATCAGAATCATCCTTCATTTCCTCTTTAACTTTCACAGATTCCTTATCTTCCGATTTCTTCTCTTCAGACTTTTCGTCTTCTTTCGGAGATTCCTCGTCAACGGACATTCGTCGTTCGGGTTCCTTCTCCTCCTTCATCTCCTTGGGAACTTCCTTTTCTTCAGATTTCTCCTTCTCTTCCTTAATGTCACTGGTATCCATGGGTTCGTCCTTACCATCCTTTGTATCAGACTTATCATCCTTCATTTCCTCCTTCTCGTCTTTTTCAGAGCCACCAGGCGTTGGAGCCTGGCCAGAGGCTTGTGTTACTTGTGTGGGTGCAGGCGAGGGTGCTGCAGACGTGATCGGGGTCGCCGTTGAAGGAGCCGGGCTCGGAGCTGCGCTTTCACTGGCTGCACCGGCAATTTTCACTGGTTCAACTGGCTTCCGAATAAGTTCAGGCATGCTGTAGTAACCATTGATGTGTTCGAATTCTTGTACCTTCTTTCTGATTAAACTCATAACACCGATTCGAGTTAGAACGTGTTGCCTAGAGAGACCCTCTCTTGGCACGCCATCGGCGAACGTTTCCGCGTTGTCGGCGCCAGGTTCACAGAGATGACGCATAAATAACGATACGTATGCTTTGAAATTCCGTTCGGACTTTCCACGCAGATCTCTAACTAGCCACTGTGAGTTAAACGCGTCCTGAGGCGGCATGCCGTACCGCATGATCGCGTTAAGGAATGATTTTCTTTGCCTGGCGTTAAAGCCGAGGACTTCCATATTGCCGCCGACCCTGGCGAGAAGAGGTGGCAACGGCCTATCTCTTTCTTCACGTCTTTCGAGACGTCGCTTGCTCCTCCGACTGAGAAGATCACCGTTGTCGTTCTTCTCATCAAAGTCGTCATCTTCCTTGTCATCCTCGCTGCCCTGAGAGAAGTCTGAATTGCAATCTGAACCATTTTCTTGCCAAGTCGAGTCCTCTCTGTTTTCGATTTGTGCAACACTTCCGTCGTTGTAATTAACCTGCTTACGTACTCTTTTACCTTTGCCGAGTGTTCTGGCCTGATCTTCTTGATGTTGTTCGTAATGATGCCTGAGCAGTTTGATCCAATAGGCTGGATCCGTGTTTTCGGCCTCCTGCTTTATAATCTCAGTATCAACCTCTTCTTCACCGTCGCCTTCCTTCGTGGAATAACTGGCGACTTTGAATGAACTTAGATACTCATTGGCCCAAGACTCCTTCTGTTCTATGCCCTCCTTTGAACGATCGAGTAATTCGCCAACTGCCTTATCGTCGTAATGAATGGCTTCTTCTTTACCTTCCTCTTCTTTAAACAGTTCTTCAGTACCAAATCTGAGAATGTCATCTAACTCTTGTTTTGTGAAATTGGCGCCTTTACCACCCATACCGGGGCGTACAACCAAATGCGTCAACATCATTTTCCTCTTAGCTACCTGAGTAACTCTCTCTTCCACACTGTTACGAGTTACAAACCGATAAATCATTACTTTGTTTGCTTGTCCGATACGATGAGCTCGCGAAAAGGCCTGAATATCGTTATGGGGATTCCAGTCGGAGTCGTAAATTATTACAGTATCGGCGGTCGCCAAGTTAATACCTAGACCACCGGCTCTTGTGGAAAGAAGGAAGACGAATTGCTGTGCTCCAGGTGCGTTGAACCTATCGATAGCTTCCTGACGGATTGTACCAGTAATACCACCATCAATCCTCTCGTATTTGTAACCTTCACCCTCTAAGAAGTCCTCAAGGATATCTAACATTTTTGTCATTTGAGAGAATATTAAGACTCTGTGTCCCTGTTCCTTTAGTTGCTTTAACATCTTAGACATCAATACTAGTTTTCCGGAAGCCTTGATCAATGCCTGTGTATCATAATTGCCATGAGGACCTAGTGGAGCTTCTTCCGCCGCAACAGGGAACAAGTAAGGATGATTGCAGCATTTCTTTAAGTCCATCATCACGTTAAGCAAGGACACTGTTTGGCCGCCACTTTTGGGATTCAAGGCTTCGTAATTCCTTGTTAAAATATACTTATAATACTTTTTCTGCATGGGCGACAGTTCGACACGAACGATAAATTCAGATTTCGTTGGCATATTCTTCAGCACGTCAGCTTTAAGACGACGCAACATGTGCGGTCCTAACATTTCGTGCAACCTCTTAACTTGTTCCTCCTTCGAAACATCCGCGAATTCATTTTGGAAAGCGGCAAGGTCATTAAATTTATCCTTGTTCAAAAAGTTAAGTAGATGGAACAATTCTTCTAGATTGTTCTGCAAAGGAGTACCAGTCAGAAGAAGTTTATAATTTATGTGGTAGCCCGCCAATAATCTGAAGAATTTCGATTGATTACTCTTTAATCTATGGGCTTCATCTACTACCAGAACAGCCCATTCAATTGAGCCTAAGCAAGTTGAATCGATTGAAATCAACTCATACGACGTAAGTAGTACATTGAATTTAACTTGGGATTTTATTTTGGAAGGGCGTCCGCCTCTGTTGGCGCCGTCGTCAAACGTTAGCTCATTCTCCCTTATCACCGCTCTCGAGTCCTTGTCACCGACATACGTAATGCAGTATAAATCCGGTGCCCATAATTCGAACTCTCTCTCCCAATTTATGATTGTCGAAAGTGGCACCGAGACTAAGAATGGACCCTTGCAATGACCTTCCTTGAAAAGCGAATACAGGAATGTGACAGTTTGAATAGTTTTACCGAGACCCATCTCGTCGGCTAGAATCGTGTCAATGCCTTGACCCCAGGAGTACCTCAACCAATTAAGACCTTCCAACTGATACGGATGGAGCTGCATACCAGTTTCGTAAACAAATGGTGGTTGGTCTTCATATTTTTTATTAAGATTAGTAGTGGGGCGATCTGGAGGTGGGTTGTACTTCCTGGGCTTCATCTGTAACCCACTGCTGCTTTCATCGTCATCGATAGCGTCCTTATTCTTGCTCTTACGGCCCGCCTTCTTTCCCTTGCTTCCCTTCGTTTTTCCTTCTGAAGTAACAAAGGCTCGCATATCCTGTATACAAAATAAACATAATTATTGGTATACACACAGTATCACGACTTAATGAATTTACAAAGAGACATAGAATAGAATACTCTTTGTTGCACTTTGTAAATATAAACAAGTATAGAAGTAAATAGAGTAAACACATGAAAAATTCTATACTATACACACAAGATATCCTTAAAATCTGTACTAATACAACTGATCTTTTGGTTACTTAACTTTGAACTATAAAATAAATTTGTGAATGGAAATAATATTTTATTCAAGTTTAATTACCGCTGACCATTAATAAGTAAAGTATATACAGTCTACTGATTTCCGTTACTTAAAAATCAAAATCCCTTCAAACTTCATGCTACTTGCATAGCATTTTCACGTTAAGACCCTTTACCTTGTAACTTATTACCTGATAGTACTCCATGGCGGCCTTAAGTCCTGCGATATCCTCGTGCTCAGACTCCCAGGTGGCCTGGTCGTAGGACAGGTCCCGCCACTTTACCAGGTAGAACGTGGTGCCGTCGCGAGATGTACGGTGGTTGATCACGCGATGCACGATCAGCCATTCGGGCTTTACGCCGTATCTGTGACGATAAACATTGATTTATCAAATGTTTCATCCTTGGATTTGCATAAATGACATTGCAAGAACAACATAAATAAATAAAAAACTATTTTTCCATGGTTTGCTAATTAATTTAATAATCATTAATTAATTTTTAATCAAATAATCCGTAACTTGGTACATTTACATAATTAAATGTTCAATACTTATTTGATTTGTTCAATAGTATTTTAACGATGTATTAGATTTTTTCTTTTTTAATGGTCATGGGGGCAACATTATTATTACATTAAAAGAAATACAAAATATGCAAGCCAATATAAACAAATAGGGGGAATAGACCTGTAATATTTCTCCTCTAGTGCCTTCTCATCCGGATCCTGGTCTTGATAATGTTTGTTCTTGAGTCGCTTGCGCATCTCTCGCTCCTCTATGGGCTCATCCAGCTTGGGCGGCTCCTCAGGGTCGGATTTACGCATGTAGTACCGGTACATCAGAGGATGGAACACGTCCAACTGAAATTCGTATGTATATTTCATCATTGCATAATTACTAATGGCAACCATTTACGAGAAGATATAGGAACTCAGTATGTTTTCATCCTGATTTTATACATGACTTAGTGCTTCGCATAAATAAAAACAGAACATAAAAGCACTAATTTTACAGGAGAGCCGGATAAATTTAATACAATAATTTTCTCTTGTTTTCTTAATGAATTAAGTAAAATAATAAAGATTAAATGACCACTATCCACAGTAGAGTTAAACCACCAACTTTTCAATTGCAAAAGAATAAAATAAGGACAAACAGTGTTTTTCATTTAATATTGATAAAATCCTAATGGTGCGGTTATTCAAGCAGAGCTACAAAGATATTTTCATAGCTACAAAGATAGTCAAAAGCGAGTATGCACGCTTTATTATTCTGCTTATAGGCTTATCTACACCTACAAGCAGAAGTTCAAGCCCACATAGAATTAAATTGTTGCCAACTTAATCACCTGTATCTCTGATATCCAGCTGCAATGCCAGTAGGACCGCTCGTGCCATTTGACAAAGAATTCGCGAGTACGCGGCGCCTTCGATTTAGACGACTGTTCCTTCCACCGCCATGTCAAGATCTTCGCCACTTTTCCTTCCAGTGGCGGACACTAGAATAAATAACATAAATATGTTTTCTAACAAATACAGCACATGTTAGAGAAGAAAAGATCTTATTAAAATTTCGGAAGTCTGTTACAAATTTAATTAATAGGCTAGTACAATAAATCAATAAGTAAATAGGATTTTACTCACACTACATCTTGGACACTTCCATTCCCCATCGGGCACTTCTTCAAGTGGTGGATTCAAACAGAAACGATGATAAGCCGATGGACAAGAGTCACAGCATAACAGCTCGCCACCATCCTTGCAGATCCTGTCAATGTTAAGAAATTGTATTGAATAAGTGCGATAAATATCCTCATAAAATATTTTACACATCTACATACTATTTGAGCACTTTATTTCATTCCATTGCTTCAATAAGGTTTCAGAAATAGCACCTATTTCCAATAGCCAATTTACGACTTATTTCGGGGGCGACACACTTACACATCCCCATTTAGAAACATTCTGTGATTTTCGTCCGCCTAGTTTAAGCCCCTCCTAAACCAAAATTCTGCATCCGTTCACACTAGTATGTGGGTAACAGAAACCACTAGACATCAGATAGGAAAAAACTTATTAGTTATTGATATTCAAAACATAAAGTGTGTGTCACCTGCAGAACTCCTGATGCTCGTCGTCCTCCTCCTGGTCCTGGTTGCCCTCGGCCTCGCAGTGCGGGCAGGACCAGCGGCCCTCGGGCGTCTCCTCCAGCTCGGGGTCGAGACACACCAGGTGGTACGCGCGCGGGCACGTGTCGCACAGGATGATCTCGCCGCCCTGCTGGCACACCTGCACACAAATGCAAACGACGGGTGTCAGGTATGGTAACTTTTTATGTATGTATGTAGCTGTAATGTTTATTATTATCGTTTTTTTTAACACGCGTCTATATTTGTTTACCTAGCGTAACAGGTTAACGTATATTTCTGCTTGTTGTTTTCTGTGTCGATAGATTTGAAAAGTAGTCTACTTTTATGCTAAGTTTTAGGCGAAAATTTTAATGATAAATAATAGAACAAAATAATATATTTCATGGTTAAGTTTCTGTACACAGTCTCCACTCATTTGGTTGTTTAGGTTTTTGCTAAAACACAATTTAATTCGTGGTTATATAGCAAAAACTACCGCAATTGACGCTCTTTAAAAATTACAATGATGCAAGCAGCAACTTACAATACTGTATGCACAGTTCGATTTTCACAAAAACTCTGGGATGTAACAAAACAACTGATTACTAAATTATTAAGTAAGTCATGTCACACCTATAATACCACATTTTTTGGTTATAACAACTAAATATGTAACTTGGTTGATAGGATATTTGAATTTCTAATAGATAAGTACTATTTTAAATATACCAATACAATATTGATGATTATAATAAAGACGATACAGTTGATATAACATACCTCACAATAATCCTGATGTTCCTGCTCTCCCTCAGTGCCATCTGGGAACTTGTTTGTTGTCTTCATTTTCTTCTTCTTTTTGCTCTTATTCCCAATTTTGGTTTTCGCCTTCTTCTTAGGCAACGGCTGTAAGCAAAAATAATATGCGTCTAAAATAAGTTGTTTGATGTCTTAATAATATAAATACAGTTCAGTTAAAAATTCAACCTTTTGAATGTATTCTATATCAATTTCTTAAACCTTACATACCGGTACATTGGGATCTTCCTCTTTTACTACCACATTTTCTTCAGGCCCAGCACTGAATGGTTTGGGCTCGTCAGCCTCGGCCAACATCTGTTCGAATTCAGCGTCCGAATCTGTGTTCGCGCCAGCGCTGCCTTCTTGGTCTTCTTCCTATAATCGGTAAATGAAAATTTATTACGGAAATTTATATGTTTATCTTGTTGTATACTGGAAACTATCTCGCTTCAATTAAAATAGATGTATTTTGTAATTTTTTCTTTTCGTAGTGTGTGGTGACTTCGTTTTAATTGGATGGAGTATTTCCACAGAACCCTTTACCATTCTACCTACTACTACTACTTTAAAAAGCTAAGCCTAAGCTAAGCGTAATTTACCACTCAGATTTTCCTAGTTAATAGTAAATAGAACTAAACTTCTTATGAGAGACATTTAACTCTTAATAAATTAATGAAATTTGTTATATGCTTTGGCTAAACTTCGACCACTCGACGAGTTACTAGTTTTATTAATATCAGAATGTGGCGCTTCTGTCTGTACCACTCAGTAAAAAGCCAAGCCAAGGCATCTTTGTATCATGTCCAGGGCACTTCGCAATATGTCGACTATCAAGCGAGGTAAGATAAGTTATAATCATGATTTTAATTAATGTGACAATTGTCAATATGAGGGATTAAAGATATTAAAAGTGAAAAAAGGCCAGAAGACAATGTATATGCCTCAAATTGATAAAGTAATACTGTGTAGTAATAAGAGATAATGTATTGCAATAAATGTCAATAAAGATCAATTATATACAAAGATTGTTTTAATTATTTTATTTTAATTTATGAACATTTTATGAGATTCAATAAATATTTTTTTGTATTTTATTAAGTAACGAACATAATACCGTGTACCCATTTCTGCAGGAGCGTCCAGATATTATAGTAATTTTCCACAACAAAGAAGGTTGAATATGAAGGCTACGTACGCTGCTGGTCCGCTTCCGCTTGCTGAACTTGATCTTGAGCGTGGGCACCTTGGGCTTGCGGCCGGGCTTGCCGCGCGGCGCGGCGCCGGGCGCCTTGGGCTTGCGGCCGCGCTTGCGCGGCGCCGGCGCGCCCTCGTCGCTCGCCGCCTCCTCCTCCTCCTCCTCCTCGTGCTCGTCCGTCGCCTCCTCCACTGGCTGGAAGGACTTTTGTTACAGTCGATCCGTTGCAAACACGTTACAGGCATCGGATTGTTTAAGAGATGCCGTAAGTCGTTTTATAGTACAATCGACCCATTGCAAACACATTAAAATAATAGGTTTGTTTAAGAGGTCATTCTGCGTCACTAGCGAATTGTTTGTAATAGCTTTTGGTGTAATTTGGAGAACGAGATGTAGCAATAAGAGCAGTAACAAATCGGTTGATAAATTTAAACACACTAACAAATATTAACTTTCTTTGATCTCCTACAAAATTAAAAATTTAGAATAAAAACATCATCCCGCTTCATATCAACATAAAGCAGACGAAGAAAATGTTTTAAATAATACATTTTCACTAAATACTTTGCTTTTTTTTTTTAATAATTTAAGGTGACCCTGAATAACCATAGTATGTCCGTAAAAATCCTAGTAATGTTTCATTATAAATGCCCCTATACACTACTATACATTAGTTTAGCAGACCTGTGGACCTTGTCATTACGAACCTTAGCTTCCTTAGGTGCGCGTCCTGGCCGTTTAGGCGTGTAGTCGGATGCGTTAGATGTGTTAGTGTTTTCCTCTGAACCCATGTTTTGAGACCCGCCTCCGAGATGCGGGTTAGTCTCGCAGAATAATCGCCACTTTGCTGCCACTAACATCATCAGCTTTGACACTGGAACCTGTGTCGCAAAAAAATAGTAATTAAAGAAAGTGTCATAATTATTATATTTTAAGACTGGATTATGAAATATGTTAATAATATAGAAAAATCTTAACAAACTTAACATTTCAAATAAATTTGTTATGTCACATAGACTTGTATTCTTTTTCTGCCTCCGGGCAACTCACATTGCATAATATTCCAAATATCTCAAATATGGAGACTTAATGCTTACTTTTATAATAATTTTAATACCAATCCTACAGCTGGATGAATATTATATTTTATTTCATTTAACCCTTTTGTTAAACAAGTTGTTGTCTCCCGAATTTCCTAAGAGACTTACAACTTAATGCTGATATTTCATGGATTACGAAATATTTTATATACTTCAAGCTTAATTTTAAATATCCTGTACTTTTTATTCAACTACACAGAAAATAAATAAATCATTAGCTAATTAGGTTCTATTGTTCTTACCTTTGGGTTCTCTTTCACAAGCAGTGGCCGCACATGCTGTTGGAAAAGCTTGTAGGAAGTCAAGTTTTCCAGGTCTGCATCAGTGTATACAATTTCCACATCGGTGAGACCGAATGAGGAGCATACTTCATCTACTGTTGGCATACCTATAGGACAACATTATACAATATTATTCTCATATGTTTGTGTATATTTTAGTTATGCTATAGAAAATTTAAAATAATGAGAACCAATTTAGATTTAATTTAAAGCATTTTGGTTATTATGCACGCGTGTCATAATTCGTACGAGAATAAAAGAGATGGCCGCGAATTAATAAGGTTGGGCTTAAAGGCGCCAAGTCGCCATTAAAATGTTTTAAATAATACTAATTCCTATGACTCTGAAACCATCCATATATGGCACAGACAAACTAATATTTATTACAGAAATAATGTGCAAACCAAACCTCAACATATGAGATGATTGAATTTCTATGAATAAAATATATCTCACCAGATCCAGAATCAGACGCGGTGGCAGACGTATTGTGCTTGCTGCCACGACCTTTGCGAGATTTCTTCGTGGACATCGCGCTGAGAGCGTAATCACTGTCGCCCTCCGCTTCGATCTCCAGACCGAAGTCGTCATCCTGTTTAGGAACAACAGTAGCTTAATACAAACTTAGGCTGCAGTGACCCAGTTCGCACACTATCCTATGATATCAATTTTTCTTTAACTTAGTTGTCTTTACATATAAATTGAAGCTTTACTTTATTATTATTTTTAAAGTAGTTGAAACTATCTAAGATCTCGACTTATCTAAGACTTATTGCACAAAGACGTTATACAAATTCGATTTTTTAATTTGTATTTCTGTCCATATTGGCTTATCAAAAAGTTTTCAATTTTTCCATACCGTTCACACAGATTTATAAGTTCACATTAAGTTCCCTAATGGATGACTTTTCTATTGAGCCATTGATGGTTGCCATTGAGATAGATTCACAAATAAATTAAGATTGTTTATAGAAACTGGCAAAGGTCATTTTTACTTTTCAAACAATGTGGTGTGCATGGATATGCATAAGTCATAGTTATTTTTGAGTGGAAACATTCTCAAAATAAACTTAGCCAAAATTATTTAGTACACATAGTTATATTTGTTTAATATCCCAAAGAGTTTTGATCATGTACTGTGTATTTATATCAAAGGCAGACACTGGGACAACATAGTTGACTTATAATAAAATACTATCAGATTTTAAGTAACATTCTACTTTTTTTTCCCTTTCCACTCTGTAGCAACAGAAACTAGATAACTTGACTGATTTTATGAGTTATCTGATCATAATCAGATAATTCCCTACATGACGTTCTGAATAAACTACATTTTAGTACTTGTTGAGCAATCCTTAACATTTTATTACAATCTGATAAAATGCATTTAGCTTGACTTTATATACCTAAATATCAATGTGAGTTACTGTCATATTTTAGTGACAAATATAAAACTTACATTTCTCATATGATTATTGAATTCCTCTTTCTCTTACTGACTTTACAAATATGTATGTGGTAACTTAGGTATTTAAAGCTCCTCTAAAATATTAATTAGCTTCATACACAGTAACTGTAGTTGATTGGTTTTGTTTAAGGAGTTATTCTTAGGGTTGTGATTATGACAGCACTTACAAGTGTTTTTTTTTTTTTTATAATTTGATCGGTATTACATTAATGTAATTAATAGATAATTGATGAGCCAGACCTAAGATGTATATTTAAATCTAAAAAACATATGACAAATTGTGGATGTTATAAATCCTGATTCAAGTCACCTGAATGAGCACTACTAACCCAACATTGATGCATACATAACGGACAAGACCTTACTAATTTCACACCATATAAAGAATTAATTTATGATGCTCATTTGTTTCTTTCTGAATGGCAATAAATACATATCACTGAAGCCTGTGTTTACACACATATACTAAGCCAGAACTGAACCAATAACACTAGAAAGCAGAGGTAGGATACAATTTGTCTTACACTTACTTCTTCACTTTCATTCTTTCGCTTCTTCTTTTTCTTTCTTCCCTTTTTGTCTTCGCCTCGGGCCTTTCTTTTCTTTCCCTTTTTCTTTTTTCTGCCATCTTCAGGTGAGTAGTCATCATCCTCCTAATAAAAGTAGTTTTCTCTTTATATTCTCAAATTTTAAGTCGTAGTATTTTCATAAGTATAATAGTCTGTATATAGGTACATAGATATACAGATACTGGCTTGAAATGCAACAATATTTATATATCCCTATAAATATTGTTGCATTGGATACCATTCAAATGGAAAAGTGTTCATACAATAATATGGAATTTATAGTTTAATAATTCTTTGAGACAAATAAAGAATATTAAGTACATATAAAGATTGTTTTAGATGTTTATATATTATAGATAGTAATGCAAAGTGTCTGATTTCAAGAGCAATGTTAACAACCTCAATGTAGGTCAAAGTCAGCTAAATTAGTGGAAGAGAAAATTAAAACTTAAAGATACTATGGTTGATGCAATTTATAGCATACCTTTGGTGGAGCTTCATCACTTTCGGCCGAATTTTCGTTCTGACCCTCACCTTCTTCCACATCCTCGTCGCCTGGAACGATCATTCAAAATAAACTGGTCAAACCACTGAACACATGCAATACACCTGTGAACCACTCCAAATGCACCAGGAACTAATAATTCTAGCGGTACCCGCGCACTCCCGACCGTAAGGTCACTAATCCCTTTGTTTGGCGGCGTCCATTTTGTTAAGTAGTAATGAGGGGGATAATGCATGTTCTTTTCTGTCACAAACTGCCACATAAAAATATTTACAACCAAACCACAACAAATACGCCATAATAACCCCCAAATGATTCTTCCGATATCGTGTAACGAGTATTTATAATGGTTAATGCTTTCACTTTAGATTGAAACTGAAAATTTTCGAATTTTTAATTGCTTACCGCAAGTAAACATATGATACCGCTATTCGCGGCTTACCTATGACATGCTAGTTACAAAATTGACGCTTTACCTGCAAAAGAACCGTCTACTTCATCGTCTGATGCCATTTAGATCACAATTTAACACAACCTACGGCAAGATGATAGATTATAATCGGGAAAAGATAAAGGACGCGCAGTTTTTGCGACAAATGGTAATTAATTCAGAAATTGATGCCGCCGTCACTACGACGAACTAGCGTGCAACAGCGACATTTGCTTTCTCGCTCTCGTACACGGGAAAAGAAAAAGAAATTTTTACTTTATAGTACAAAAAATTAAAATTCTACTATATAAAAAAAATCTACTATATAATAGACTAAGGAAAATATTTTTTGAAAAATACGTAAAATTAATTGTATACTTGGTAATATTTAGATTTATTTACAGTATTTTTAAAATATAATATTCCACCATAACGAAATGAAAATTGTTTGTATTTCCTCTACGCTAACGTATCCTGTCACTGTAATGTAATTTATTATCTACCAAAACCAGCCCTTAATGAGACTGGCAACACAGTAACTTATTTTTAAGGTCTGCGCATATTCATAATACACGTCGATATTCATAGTAACATTGCAAAAAAAATGTTAATTATGTAGGATCGACATTTCAGCGAAAAATATCAATAATTATCTAGATGCATAGCAATATTCAAGAAACTCTGGCAACCTAAAATTCTTTGCCCACATTTATATCTTTCGCGTATAGACGAGCATTATAATATTAAAACAACATATTTTTTGCACTATTTGTAGTGCCGGCTCGAGAAAAGTATTAAGGTGGAGCGAGGTTTGTGTCGGGACCGAAACGGAACTCGTCGTCGCTTATAATTAAAAAGTCCCAAACGAGCATTAAATCCACCTGATGGGTGGCAGCGATTTAATAAAGATAGGCTTTAGGGCTTGGTCCCAAAGCCGTAAAACATTTTAAGTAATAAATCCACCTGATAGTAAATGATCATTGTCGACCATAAACATCTGAAATCAACCCCAAATAAGATCAGAGTCTAATTAGTGGTTAGCCACAAGTTGCTACTCCTCAAAACTAAATTGGAACGCCTCGGATAAATATGTCTTCCTTACCTTCCTACCCTTCAGACGAAAACACTGTAGCGCACTTCGCTGCTTCTGGAGGCGAAGCACAAAGAAATTTATTCTACCAGCTTTAAAATGGTATGGTATAATGCCCTCTGGTTTGGTCGGCCTTGACTGTTTGATATAGTCATTTCAAATTGCTCATACTGTAATAGGAAGTCTCGGAATACATAAGCCACCCAACTGAGTCACAACCTTAAAGTTAATGCATAAATATAAGGAGATCGTAACATAAAATAATGCAAACTTAAAAGCGAAGTCGACTGGTGCTTTGAAAAAATATACAATTTAAGTACACTATTTCATGTTAGCTTTTGTAACATGAAATAGTATAATTAAAAAATCTAAATCTAGTTTCATTATAATAGTCTGTGGCAGACGTGCAGAAAACTAAACTCAAAAAATTCACCAAGTCGACTTTAACTTTAACTCGAGCCAGCAGGGCGAAGCACAGTTGACAACTCTACTGTTTTTGTTTCTCCTTTTTCTATTAATAATTATCGTATGATTACGACTATATACTATCCGTATTAATTTGTCAAATTTTTAATGTACGTAAGCAGCGTTTACACAGGCGCAAGAACTTGCTTTATGGTATCTAAGGCATTTTTAAAAAAACTAACAAAAAAAATAACACCACTTATAATCGATAATCGAATGATGAATAAATTGTAACACTTGAATTTGAATAATAATTAAGACTAGCTATATAATAAGCAAACATTGTGTTTTCGCCGGTATCTTTCGATCCATGGCACTTTCACTATTCGTTCATATATAGCTAGGTCAAAATTGACCAACTTTGAAACTCCAACTCGAGTCAAGCGCAACTCAGCGCAACTCGAGTTAGCAATACGAGTTGACCCATTTTTACACTATGGTAAAGCAAAAAAAGAATAGCTATGCTATAGTTATAATTTGATGTAATTGTGACCATATTGTGACGTTCCAAATGTTTTAGGACAAATTGTTACTTAGTGAAATAAATAATTAGTTTTAAAATAATCTATTTTACATATACAATTGTTAGTGATTATGAATGCACTTCTAGATTATGGATCGTCTTCATCCGAAGACACAGATGATGAAAATGATTCTGATGAAAAGTAAGGACGCTAATCAATACACCAACATTATTCTTAACATTTTTTAAAAGTTTATAGTCATTTACCTTTTTTACATTTATATTTGTTTGAGACAATTGTGTTTATTATGTACTTGCTACTCAGATATTGAGTAGATGAGATAATTTGCTAGGCACATCCGAACCATACAAAGGATCCAGTCGCTTTTCGTTTCTCTTGTTCAAAAAAATTCGAATAAATTTTGATCTGACCTGCATGTTGTGACTAAGGCCCTTACCAACTCTATGTTAAGTAATTCATGTCTTAATGTTTTCAGAAATACATCAGGTAGCCCTAAATTGAAATTACCTAAACCAACGCTGGAAAATGCTCTGAAGACTTCAGTATTTAGTAATCCTTTTGTTCGGGAAGAAATGGCCAAAGCTGCTATACTAGAGAAACATGTTAAAATGGTATATGTTGACTTTCAATTAATTTAATTTTTACACATTTATTGAATTTTTTTGCATCATTCCCATGATGTTTTAATTTACGCAATTATTACAAAAATATATGTTTTCACTCATTTGCACTACAATAAATATAGACATGGTCTAGGTCACCTTTCTCACATTGTAATGTTGATTCTTATTTTGTACTGTAGAAGCTAGACTAGATATTACCAGAGATTGGAATTTACAATATGGGTTGACCCTAAAAATACTGACATTGCTGTTTAGTTTTGTGTAATGTAAAAAAAAACAGTTCTATGTATATAAATACACATATGTTATATAATAGGAAGATGTTAGATCCAATTTTATACATTATCGTCAAGTACATAGGTGATGACTGTTAAGGTTCCAGGCAAAGCAAATGCGCAGTTGATCAATGGAAGACAAATATGTTACAACCACAGAAGAGGCAAGTGCAGGTTTGGTCATACTTGCAAATATGCACATGACTCTGATATACAGAAGACACCTGAAGAACTAGAGGCTGAGAAACAGGTACTAATGTTGACCACATTTGAAGGCAGAAAGTTTACTAAAATTGTGGTATTGACTTTATAGAATTTAAAATATCTTTCAGACTATTACATTTGTGCTGAGCTCATTTAAAGGAATAATTGTTTATGCAATTTTATTATTTATATACGTGTTCCTTTCCAAGTGGTATATGAACGTTTCCTTACACTTTAGGCTCTTCCTTACCATATATATTTCCTGTTTCCTATAGAAGAACCGCTGTTGTTGTAACGTAAATGTTTTTTGGCATTTTTCAGAAATTGAAGACAATAGTGTGTGAAGGAGCTGGTACAATGTCATTACTTCCACCACCCCTACCTCCCTTGCCATCACAGTTTAATATGAATATGCAGTGTCCAACAGATGACAGCATGTGGGAAGAAAATGTTACAAAGAAGAGGAAGAGGCCAGGCTTGAGCCAAGGTCTGGTACCTGGCCAGAAAGTTTTAAGAAAGTACCATGAACAGAAATTTAAAGATTCTATGAATAAATAATAATAGTTTAAAATTGATATTTCATTACATTACTTGGATATCAACCAGCATTAAATCCAATTGATGTGATCCATAAAATAGTCCATAAGTAATTTTTATTTACATATATTTTTCATACAATTCAGTGTTAAAATTTTTTTAGGTTTACACTCAAGTGTTTATTATTTCTATGCATAGTACTAATTAGATTAGTACTATGCATAGAAATTCTAAAATTCATGCAGTTTTTTATGGTTTATTATTTCCATCAATTTGACATTTATTTTACCTGAATCCATCCATGTGAGCCTACTTTATCAAGATAAAGCGTCTAGGTCATAAACTGTGTGTCGAATTGCATCCAAATAAGTAGTTGCGCGAAAGAGAAACAAACCTACATCCATCCTCAGAAACATTTGCATTAAAAATGTTAACTAGCAATGCTCCGCACTTTTACCTGTGTTTAAAATAAATATACTAACTTGGCAGGTCTCGCAGTTTGGTGGATCAGGAGATGGGTAGACTTATTTTAGATTAATATTATATTATTTTGGATGGACTTAGTGGCCTAGTATTTCTGGAATTTTGGTAGTCCTTTCTTCAATTATTTTTAGGCGGGGCAAAAACTTAAATTTGCCGCCCCCTGCCCACTTGAATTTCTTTATTACTATAATTTCAACCATCAAATTTCAATTAATTGGGGGTCATTAAAACGCATACGTGTCAAGAGTTCACTGCATACTGACTAGGCGTCCCAATAGTCAAAGTTAAATCAATTGAGTTGCGCATTCATTTGCAAGGTTTGAACTTACCGCCCGAGGCATACCGCCCCGGCTTGCCCCCTCCTAAATACGGGGTTGCAATAGAAAAATGTCCCAATTATTTAAAAAATGTTTAAAAATTGAACACCAGGCACGCATCTTTTTATTTTCAGAGCGAAGTGCTCGAGAAATTATCACTTGAATTAGAAATTTATTACAGCGTAGAGAAGCATCGTGAGGAAACCTACTCACCTAAGTTCTTTTAAATAAAAAGGTTCTAAAAATGTGTGAAATCTACCAATTCGCACTTAAACAGTCTGGTATACTAGGGCCTAAACTCCTTCTTTAGGATGAGATTTGGGTTCTTGAGAAGTACATTTAAAGGGTTAATAACCATTGACTATTCCCTTTATATTCATGTCGCCTTACAATAATGCGGAGGTAAAACAAAACGAGTAGTGTTGTCACATGATTTCATAGAACATATATAAAAAATAAAGGTGGACACATATTACGTGACGTATTATATGTCGTTCGTATCGCCACCCGATGCGGACCGTGAATATATACGACACGCCGCGCAACGCCACAACGCCCATTGCTAATGTCATAAACTTGTAAAAACGGAATTGTGTAGATCGGCAGGGGTTTAGTATTAAATGTACTAATTACAAGAAACCACTGAAAGCATTGACGTGTGTCGTCAGATGTTGCACAGAAACACACTATGTGATGCGTCGGATGGCGTGTTTACTCCCTGTAGGCAACACGACGATCAAATAAGGATTTAAATTATGCCTAGCTATGACTATGTAAATAGATCCCGGTTATGTACCACATATCGTCACCGAGGTCAAATTTGAAATAAAAATTGGAGCACCAATACTTAAATAATTCTTTCTAGTAAACCGATTTTAATAAAACTAAACCTTATCTCAATACAATTTCTTCCGCTTTATAATATTAAGTGTAGATAACTTGTAATGGCGCATTTACGTTAGGTTTATCATAGAGTGCGTCGCCCCCGTTCGTATACTAAAGTGGCTTGTTTATATTAGGTCGATCACTGATTGCGTCGTCGCGTTACCCAAACAGCACACAGTTATGAGCGAATACAGCCAACCGCATCTAATTTATATTACCACAAACGGATTGCATTAGAATACAGGTAACCGAAATGCTGTTTACATTGGTAGGTGACAGAACCAGAAGTAGTGTAGTCGCATACGGCCAAACTGACCTAATATAAATGCGTCATAAGATGTTCCCGAGAGAAATCTAGGTTAGGTTAAATTTAGATTTTCAATAATAAACACGAATAATAGGTTGCATGTTTACTTTATTAGGAAACAGCATAAGTAGGTATACAGACATGCAATTTTGAGATTATTACATCTGAAAGTCAAGTTGCACCAGTATGAGGCATTAACAAAATCAAAAATTACAAATCACTGCATAAGCATATAAAACTAAGTACATTAAACAATGTATATTTTACATCAAAAACTAATCTCCCAAGAGATAACGTATAAGCATATATTTTAGAGCTTATGTATGGGTGCAACTGACATAAATCTGTTGGTATTTACTGCCAATATTTTGCCAAGCAGAGACAGCTCTTAATTGTTCAATTAAATTATAGCACAGCCATTAACGTTGCTACCGTGGAGTTTTGCCAAACGATCCTATAGCTTCACAGCTACAAAACAATCTTCCATAGATGTAACACTCTTCTCAAGAAACGAATTACACTAATGGTGACTTAAATACTTTTTATTACATTTTAAAAATTACACATAATAATAATAAGTACTCACTTTTAATTGCGAAAATAATGTGACATTTAACAACATCAATTTCTACTTGAATTTTCTCTACGCCAAATAAAGTTTTACAGTAGCGTTTTAGCACATCAAAATCTAAAAGGCCGCACTAATACAAAACACTAGGGGACCATTCTTTCATTTCATTTCTATTGCAATGTTGCTATAAACCCTTATTTCAAGTTCGTCATTTGGACCCCTTAAAGTCAATGAGAACAATACTGTGACGACACGACATCAAGACATTTAAAACTTTGTCTACTTGAAAATATGAAAATGGTAATGGTGAAAACAACCAACTACTTTAGGTAATATTTGTAAGAAATGATAAAGCTAAAACTATCATTAGATTATATTTAAAGTGCAACAATACTTACTGTATATATTGCATTTATTAAGTACTACATCGGACACAAAATGTATTCGAATATAAAATACTGTGTAAAGGCACAAACAATAAACTTTTAATTCATTTATGAAATATTCTGATGCAAATTGCAAATGTACTTCATTGGCGCATTATTTCTATGAAAAATATGTTTCAATCAAGGTATACTATAAAAATAGTTATCATTTCATTTGGCATTTATACAATCGTGAATAAATACAATATCATTATAATGTAAAAGTACACAATTTCGATCGCTTTTAATAATAATGTGGAGGCAATAGCTGACTAATATAATGGATGTCTCCTATGAATATCTTAAGAGTGTATGTATGAATAATTAACGATTTGGTGTATATTGCAATATTATAAAGTGGAATTCATAAAATTGATAAGTCTCAAATATATATAGCAAAGTAGGTTTTAGATTTTAACAGCAATTTTCTTGGGAATTTTAGGTGACCTGAGATCCACTTCATGATTCTTGTACGTGTCCAACTCTGATTCATGAGCCGGACCATTCAAAATGGCCTCCTTGATGATACCATTAATTTTAAGATGACCATTCATTTTGCCGCCGTATCCATTCATTTTTCCAACACCATGATCATTGATTTTATCATCAATATGGCCATTCATTTTATCAGAAGCATGACCATTCATTCGTTCAGGACCGAGACCATTGATTTTCTCAGGAGCATGACCATTCATTTTTCCAGAATCATGACCGTTCATCTTGGCGTGACCATTGACGGCTTTGTCAGAGTGACCATTCATCGACCACTTGGCTCGCCCTAATGAATCAAAAGAAACAAAACAACCTTTAACCCCTCGCACTACGATATCATGACTTTACGACACTGGCGTAATTGTGTTAGTCGCGTGTAATGAATAAAACGTTAGTGTCCACATTGAACATTTACATCTTGATACAAAATGTTAGTCCGTGCTACTGGTATCATCTGAGGAAAGCAAAGAGCTCGCATGTCCCAGAACGACAGGCTTCGCATCTGCAAAATTACGTCGACTTTAATTTCGAGAACGCCAAGCGTTCGCGTTTATACTTACTACAGCAAATGGTAACTAGCGGGTGCTCATACTACAGTGCATACATCCAAAGTGAGGCTAATACACAACATCTAGACACAAGACGTTTTACGAATATAATGTTCATGAGGATTAATCAAGATAGGACTACGTAAATCAAAAAAAATAGTGTTCGATCACGACTATAACACAATTACGCCAGTTATAATAAGAGGAACAGTACATGCACACAAAATAAAATAGAAGAGAGAAACCAAATATAAAGGACAATTAATTTTTGAAAAGGAGTAAAACATGAAATAAATATTTTTAGATAAATATTCTTATTTTATGAAATATATGTAACAATTTTTTTTTTAAACAATTACTTTAAGTACTCTACGATACATTCACGAAAATAATAGTTAATGTTGAACACTCTTTGTTTTAGATAGACAAATATAAATTTATAAAGATACGAGTGTTCTACACATAATTTTATAAGGGAGTGATGGAACATCTATCACAGTTAACTCACCGTCAGCTTCAGAACCCGCATAATACCTTTTGGAGGTCTTCCAGTCCTCTTTCAAAGATAAGTTGTACATTGAATAAGCGGGATCCCCGGTCACCTCTTTCTCTATGGTAAGGAACTTTGGCAAGGATTCCAGGAGCGCATTTTGATCGTAGGCTGCGCTATACGTTTCCAGCAAGACTAAACCTCTACACCTGGAAATTAGAAGAAAATACTTTTAAATATTATGAATAGGTATCTCCCTTTCTACATTAATCGGACCAGAACATTAAAGTGTTTAACACTTTATTACTTATTAAACAGAAATTGATGTGACTCTTGGAGTCAAACCACAAATTTGAACCATGAAATATTATTATTTTTAAATTAAAGTATACCTGGGATGCGTAGGTTGTCTGTACATGTCCAGCTGGTAGTACTGGTTGTTGTAGATGAAACAGCGGCGCTTCTTGAATATCGTAAAGTGGGCGTCGTCACGCTGCGGCAACTGGTTCAAGTAGTCCCTGTGCGTCAACTGCGTACGCACTTCCACGGACTGGCCATTCGTCGGATGGAACTTCCTGACGGTGTGGATATACGACCAATGACCCTTCTGGCCCCGCTTGCGGAGCCTGACTTGAGCTTTCCTGAAGTCGCTTTGCAAGTAATTGTGAACGACGTCGAAATCTTGAAACGGTGGGAACTCCGTGTCGGGGGGAAGCGGGGCGCGGACGAGGAACTTGCGTTTCCTCGAGTTGACGTTGAGGCGGTCGCCGGTGTCGATGCCGACGCGCTGGCACACGCACGCGATGAGGCGGTTCATCTTCTTGTCGAAGTCGGTGGAGTTGTCGATCACGTCGAAGTACGGGTGTCCGACCCACGCGGCCGCCGCGTTGTAGTCCAGCTCGCGCGCCAGCTCCACGCCCTCCGAGCGACATGCGTGGTCCTGACGGCAATTATACATTCATATTAGTAACTGCTATGCATATAAGTTATTACTCTATAAATTTTAATGCAGTCTATATTAATACATTATATGTATGATCCGAGAGAATCTTAGTAATATTTTCTCATTCAAGACGCATTGAAATTTTGATTTGTGTTATTAAGGAAAATTTGTTGGTGTTTCAATTAAAATACTATTTGTCAAAAACTCGGTTAAAATATTTATTGCAATGTAATTCTATCTAAATCATATTCTATATAATATATTATACAAAATTATAAATCATGAGTCATGATAATATTTGTGCGAAATTTGTACTGATGTATTTAAGAGATTAGAAAATTTACAAAATAGTTTAATCCATATGTCAACGCGATATCAATCACCTGATTGCATATCCATTGATAAGATTCAATATGTGGCAGTAAGCCAGTTAATACATCAATGTCAGTAGAGAATGAAAAACTCGCACACGATGCAATATGCAACATAATTATGATACGTCCATGGTGGTACGATAATAATAGTAGAGGAGAATAAAATAAAATATTGTTTACTTATATTGATGTATATATAATAATGGCAATCATACAAATGGCCGTGAAAACTTTACATAAAGAACGTGGCCTAATGACTTTACTGATTGTTTGAAAATTTCTTCTATGCGACCTTGACGTGATCGTGATTGAGGAAATCAATAATATGGAAAACATAACAGATTGTAGAGTATTTTTAGACTTTTTTAAAATCCAGCTAATATATGCATATTTAGTTGGGTGTTCATTTTTAAATAATTGTGATCACTGTTCATTGTATGATATACGAGTTGCAAATGATCATGCAGTTCACCTGATGGTAATTGAAAACTGCCGCCAATCATCTGTAATCAAATCCATATAGGATTAAAGTTCTACGTGAGGTCAGCCATAGATACATCACTGGGGAAACATTTAGAAGACCTGTAAGTTTACCTCCCAAACGATACTCTTCAAACCTTGTCTAATAACAACATCTACAGCAGAAATAGATGTAGCGTTAGTACGGAAATCAAATGACGAATGATTTTACCGCTTAACTTTGTTAACTTGCAGTCTAGCCATATATTTCTCCTTTACAAAATTTATACTTACCATAAATTTACTAGCCTTTACTTTATAAATTTATCGAGATAAAAATATAGACTTAATTTACAAACATTAGTATCATAAAAGTGTCTTATGGTAGGTATATTGAACTAAGTAGAATAATTACATACAAGATACCCATATGTAGAGTAGGTGCCAATAAATAACAATGATAATCTGGTTTGCATGCTATCACGTTTATAACCACGTTTTTACCGTACCTAGTCGTTATTCAACTATTAACAAAGAATCAACATTTACCGGCTCTGTTGCTATCATTTGCATTGTTAGTTTATTAAAATATCAACATTAATCATTGTATAAAACCGGTGTACGCCTTGTTTATATATTAACTTCTATACCATTAACTCTGATCACAACATTTTGACATTCAATATTTATATAACAACGGAACATTTTGTTGATAGGTATAATGAATGATATCGTACTGAGTGATTGTTTTCCTTCAGTTCATAGCACACATAAACGAGTTTGTAGAACGATCTACGTGCTTTCTAATCATATATATTATCGTCATAATACTCGTGTTATCGCCTCATAATATTATTTGGTAGGTAGCTATACTAAGTACGACCCATCTGTTTAAAAGTCGTCGATAACGGAGCCGAGGTTTTTGTTTAGAAGGGACTTGATTTAGTCATAGGCAACTTTTATGTATAGGAAACAGGGCGGCGATGAAAAATCTTCTTCCTATAAGAAGAAATATAGTACATAGCCTCCAATAATAACCATAGCCATAAATAACCTGCCAAGTTCGAGTCGGACTCGCACAGGAAGGGTTCCGTACCAATATGGATAAAAATTGGCAAATTTTTATGAGAGACCCCCATATATATTTATTTTATTGTTTTTTTAGTAATTGTTGTTATAGCAGCAACAAAACAACATATCCTGGTGGAGATATATCCTGGTGTCAAACAAACGGACAGCAGGGTCTTAGTAATGGGATTCCGTTTTAGCACTTTGGGTACGGGACCCTAAATGGTCCTCCTATGTCCTAAATTTTGTCGAAACGGTCACGCATGGACAGATGTATATAATTTAAGTTCGAAATGGAAGGGATGGGGTGTTAAAAAATCTCACCTCAGTGGAGTAGAAGTCCTCGGCGCCGTTGGCAGCAGACACCATGTGCACGATGTGGTTGTACCTGTTGTCGCGCAGCTCCACGCTGTTCCAGTTGTTAGCGTTCAGCATCGCCTCCCACTTCTCCTTTGATATAACTGTAAAGATGTATTAAACGCTTTTACAATACTCAGAATTAGATGAATATAATAATATGGCAGATCAAATTAATGTTATTGTTCTTATGACTATTTGAGGTCAATGGTGAAAAGTCTTTTAAAGTATTTTTAAACCCAATTAAAGAACTGCAACAATAATTGAAATATTTCTAATACGTAGAGCGCAGACTGTGACATACTGTGCTATCCAGGGCGATGCGGTGTCGCCCATCCATATCAATTAATGTAGTCATTCATAGTAACATATTAAGAAATTCTATTAAATTATATAATACCTATACACCGGTAGAAATCTTGAAACGTGCATTGGAGCTTCGATAATTTACAGAATCGTATGTGAAAAACATTGAGGAGACTCTTACTTTAAACCAAGACAGACTTTAAACCATCCTAATTCTAACAGAAACATGTTCAATAGTGATGGTAAGTAATACGATAACGTTGAACGTTGAACATATTTGTTGAACATTGTTGTAGCCAGTTGTAGGTATTTCGTATATGAGGAAAACAAGCCAATAAAATTTTGCCATTGGGAAAGTTTTCAAGTTTTATGGTTCGCCTACCTTCAGTAGATACTTTATCTCACCTATCCGCATCAGTGAAGTGGTGAAATATCCACAAGCCTTATCTCATGTGTGGAAAGACACGATCCCGTGAATGAAGCATAAGGGTTGCATGCTAAATATGTGACATATTTATGCCATATTATGCAATGCCAATACATGCCAATTAAAAATGCTATCGATTGCGACAAATTTAGTTTTGTTTCTAATTATACTTTATGAATTGTTCTTGGCAATGAAATCTCAAATTTTTTTTGCTCGAAAGTTTGTTTTTTACGAAATACTCTGAAATCTCCTTTTAACTGAATCAACCATTGATGTTTTGTTCGTGCCATGTGATTTTTATTTTTAGCTTTTATATTTCTGTATAAACGATAAAAATCACGTGAGTTTACGCAAGACTCCTAGTAGTAGATTTGTACCAATCACGGGCGGATCCAGGATTTTGATCCGGAGATTTGAATTTAGGCATACATACACGATAACATTGGATGACAAAAAAAGTCATCCGTCAAGAAGTTGCGTAATAGCTATTGGAAATTTTGTTTGATTTAGATTGCATTTAGAGTTTGGGCCCCCCTGAGCCATCTTATCTCGCCCCCTTCGCCTTGGATCCGCCAGTGTTACATACTATATTTATCTAATATTGTTTTAGATAAAAAATAACTACAAATATTTAATGAAAGTAAAAGCGATTTTGTCATAAGACTACGTATCTTTGGCAGACCTTTCTTAGCAGCTGACATTTAGGCAAATTGCATAGAGCAATGATAATAATTATAATTGATCATGTTTCTCGATGTGATGCCAATAGATAGCAATTTTATACATAACGTGTTATTGTTAATGATAGTGATTACTTTAAAACGAGTATTCCAAAAGAAATATTTACGACATTAATAATTTCTAGTCCGGTCATTATTATTATTATGAAAATGTTCCACTTCAACTAGGTTTAAAATCAAATAGGTTGGTGTTAGTCGTAGTGCTTAGTAGTCTTTAGTAATTAAACTTTAATTACCAAGCGTAAAGGCTACATTACAAGTCAAACAATCAATACATTCTAGAACTACTTTACGCATACAAATGTATCTAACGTACAATAATCTAATACACTTAGCTTTACTTAGAAACAAGAATTATAATTACAAGCATGATTGCCATCAATCATAAACAACTGAAACGAATCTAAATTTAGATATATCTGTCAATTGTCAACAATGGTCAGCGGCACAAAATTGTAGATAATGTGTAA